>JABEXW010000713.1:0-22894 GCA_013266185.1 Fusarium sarcochroum
CTCTTCTCTCTCTCTCTCTCTCTCTCTCTCTCTCTCTCTCTCTCTCTCTCGCTTTCGACAAGTTCAGCCTTTGCGTCTACTTCCAACCTCTCATCGAACACGACTCTATCAGCCTCTCATTATCCATCCACCTACAATTCCTTTTGTTCATCACTACTGTCAGCCAGTCTTTTTTCTTCTTCAACAACAAGCTCAAAGACATATGTGTCTTCTCAAAATTTCCTTCCTCGTCTCTATCCTGTTTGCTTTCCATATACCATTCTTGTATCAATAGTCATACCACAAGACTTACCATAGCCTTGCTTTTTCTTTTAGTTTTACCTGGCGGCCTCTCGTTTCCCTGACAAGCCTTGCTGTTTCTTTGTTTCCTCAATGATGGAGTAATCGTTGTATTTGTATGGGCGGTTTAGGAAGTGGGATATTCGGTGTTTTCCTCTCAACATCCTGGTTGTTGTGAAAAGGACCTGGGCGGGAATAGGATGGAATGGGATGGGCAACCACCTAGGTAGATTCAGGCTTCAGGGACGCCTACTTTCCATGGTTGACCGTGGAAGTTACAGTCACTCAAAAGACCTCTTTCCATAGACACAATAAAATTACAGACAATTTCTTTGAACTGATCCCATACCAAGTATTACTTGTAACTAGCAACAAAACTATCAATGCCTCATAAGACGATTCCAAGTCACCTTCAGTTGTGATCAAGATTAACATACAAATAGTTATTGGAATTTCTTTGTTTTTATTTGGGCAGTAAACAAATGGGTAGCTAAGCTTCCCAACACAACTACTTCTTAGCTGCGCACCCTCCCCGGATATCGATATAAGCTGGTTTCTGAGCCGCCTCAGTCCAGTCAAGAAAGCACATTCCTCATTCCTTCCCAATACTGTTTATATATACAAAGCAAATACTCGTAGGAGCACTAGAGTTTCAATAATCGCCAACGCCAAGTCTCGTCGCAGACGCCGTCGTCATGCTTTCGACAAAGAACCATCCAAAAAGGGGAACGCAGAAAAAGGAAAAGGAAACACGATCTCAGCGTGATGAATGTTAATTATCGGCTGTAACTCGAGAGCTGACTCTCTTCATCCTTAGCAGGAAGTCTTTAAGGTTAGCCTAGTGGGCCGGGCCTCGCATAAGCCAAACTGCATTAAATGCAAAGTCTACCCCAGTGAGGATGGTCTTAGATGTAAGCTCGTCATGAAATGAATAGGCAAATCGATTTTTAATTATATCAATTAGTGCTCATAACCGGCACCACGCTGCCAAGGGCTATAAAGAGAATCAGTATATGTGTTTCACACGAGAGAGCATCAGAACTTACCTGGCGTTGTTCTGTGACCGGTAACCGCCTGGGCTACTGTCACCTCCCGACCGTTGCTGAGAGAGATTTGATCCGGTCTGCTGGAAGGGGCTTGGAGACGCGCTGCGGAAGGGGCTTGCCGGTCGTTGCCCGTCGGCCGGGAAGAGTGGCATGGCCGGGTTCACAGGGGATCGAGGAGGTACATCACCCCGGTGGAATGATGTTTGGGATTGGTTGTTCATCTCAGCCCGCCTCCTCAAGCTCTCGGAAGATACCGAGTCCTCCTCGTCCAAATCAAGGTGCTTGTTGTAACCAGCCTTGTCACCTCGGGCAGTGGCCGCAAGAGCGTCGAGCTCGGTCGTGGCGTTAACCTGAGTTTGGGACTTCATGAAAGACGCACGGTCATCAGCCATGAACTGGTATCGCGCATCAGGGTTCTTGCGGAAGAAGACAAGTGCGGTCGAGACGATGAGCATGAGAAGGAGAATAAGAGCGAAGGCAGCGTTCAACACAAACAGAACGACACCAACGACACCAACAACAATCTTGGGCAGGCCAAAAACGTTGGAGAAGATGAGAAGGAAAATGGCGTTGATGAAGTTGATGGCTCCAATGGCAATGTTGAAAGAGTTGGTAGGCTTGTCCATCCAGGGTCGGAGAACTGAGGCGGCGATCAAGAAACCGACTTCGATAATGATGAACCCAATGGCCTGAGCGACATCGTTCTTCTGAGCCAAAGCCACAAACATGGCCTTGATAACAGTGTAGATCAGGACAGGGACGATGAAATAGTAGGCAGAGGCTCGGAACTGGACGTAGAGGAAACCCCACTTGTTGAGAGCCTGAGGATCCGAGAAAAGGATGTAGGCCGGGTTTCGGTGCATGGCAACAGAACGGCGGGCAATGCGAATGACCTTGCTGGCACCCCAACCGAGGGTGAAGGTCATGCCGACCACGAAAAAGACAGCCAAAACAACCTCAGCGGGCGAATCGTGCTGAGTAAATTCCCACAAGCAGAGAATGACCATCTGAGGGAAACCGATCAGGGTCAAACGGAAGAGAATACCCTTCAAAACGGTAAGCCAGCCGTTGCGGAACTCGAGGAACTTGTCCTGTGCCATCCACTTCTGACGGACGCAGAGCTCGCAGACACCCTTGAATGCAGCCATTGCCAGGCAAGTGATAACAACGAAGATGCAGAAGAAAGTAAGGCCAGTCATAAACAAGTTGGTAGTTTCAATCTTTGATTTGAAAGCAACTCGCTGAATACCGTAGACGATGTAGGTACCCTCTTCGGTCTGGATGTTGGCACGCTTAAAAAGAGTTCCTGCGGCATTACCGATAGGCTCAGTAATGCTTCGGGGCATCATTGCTGCGCTGCGCTTAAAAAGATCGACACTAGTAGAAGCAGCTTGCAGACTTCGCTTCTGAACCTCAACTGAGACCTGGCGAACGTTGTAAAGGATAGACTCGGGTGTACCTCCAGTTGCTCTCTGATACCAGGTGAAGATGTCCTGCATGAAGCCAACGCGGATGATGCCCATTGACCACTGGAAGTCCTGGGTCCAAGAAGAAACAATTGGAGGAAGTCCAACGCTGGTAAGGCCGAGAATTGCCTGGGCCTGGAAGTAGCCAAACAGCGAGAGGGAGTTGGAAGCAACGTGAGCAGCAGTGTTGGCATGACCGACACCGGAAACAACGGCAGAAGAGATCAGTCCAAGACCAGCAATGATAGCAGTAGCCCACTTGACACCCTTGAGATCAACTGTCTTTCCGTTGGAGAAGTCAGCCTCGACACAAGCAACAGGCTCGCCGGTGTCGGACATGTTAACGTAAACACGAACGGTAGCATCGAGATCAGGAACACTGTAGGCAATTCCAGGCACTTGGGCGAGGTTCTCCTTGCCAACAGGCAGGTTGAACTTGAAAGGAATCTTTCCGGAAACCATGGGACAGAGACCAGCGAGGTTGATTGTGCAGGGGTCAACAGTCTTTCGGATGAACTCGTAGCCATATGCTGAGAGTCGAATGTCAAAAAGAACCTTGCCCTGAATGGACGAGGTTGCCACAGCCTTGACCCACGCGGAGCCGTTGTTGGGTGTCAAGGCAACGTTGAAAAGGGTAGCCTTGAATCCATTGTCCTTCTGGCAACTGTTGAGGGAGTTGGAGTAGAGAATCTTCTCACCCGAGACGGGCGCGGCCAGGGCTGCCACTGAGGCGAGAAGCGCCAATGGCTTCATGATACAAGACCACATGGTGATGACTTATTCCGGTGCTCAAGATTGAAATGATCGGTCGGTGATCGAGTCGTATCGTTCGGTCGAACGGTTGTTGTCGTCGTTCAGGACTCCGTGACAGCTGACAGTATTTCCCAATCCTCCAAATATTCGAGATTATGAAAAGTCGAAATGGCCACGAGCGGGGAGTCGATGGATTATCGGAGGAAGCGGCGTGTTTAAGAAGACGTAACGTGGTTCTACACAGACTTTGTGTTGATGGCAAGCGAGAGGAAGACCGCGGAAGTTGGCGGCAACGGGTAAACAATTACGAAAGGAATAAAGCGAACAAGAAAAGAAAGAGTAAAAGTAATCTAGCGAAGGGCCGAGGCGAGAATCGTCTCCGCGACGAGGACAGCGTTGGTCGTCGTCGTCGTTTTTCTTTGGCTTTTTTTCCCGTTGTCGCGGATAAGATGATGAATGGGATGGGTTTGTTGTGTGGGGGGAGTCGGGAGGGAAAAGGAAGACCAGCGGCGGCAAGCCCAAGGGACAGGAAGGGAAGGGAAGGGAGGTTTGGAAGGCAGGAAGGAGGGAGGGATCGGGAAGCAGGTACGACCTGACCTGGTTGGCGCCCGTAATAGCAGTAAGTACCTAGCGAGTAAATTGATGCATACGCGGTAGGTACGTCGAAGGGGAACAAGGGGGCCGGGTGTGTGAGAGCCCGCCTGTGAGGGACCCAGAATGAGTGCGGTGAAGCGGGGGCTGGAGTGACAATATTGGTTTAGCTTGGTCTTGGGCCTGCGTGTGATAGGGGAGTCTTGATTTATGCTACTGGACTATGCCATGGGATTGGGTGTTAAGACTTGGTTGATTCAGTGAGGTTTTTCTTGGTTTTCTGACTGTCCAGTGACTGGCAGTCGTATCACTCAGCCAGCGCAAGGGAAGGGCGATAGAAAGTCAGCAAAAAGAGACTTTGTCGTATTGCCATTCACTGCTTCGTATCCTAGACTACCTTACAAACGAGTATCACTGCTAGCATGTCTTGGACCTGGGCCCCCTAGATTAAAAACCTGGAGGCTGTGCAGGTACCTGGAATGTAGGCCAAGCTCTGGGCCAAGCACAAGTCAATGACACAGATGCTTGGCCAGACATGGGGTGACGATCTCGTATCGACTCTAACAGCCCGGATGTACTTTGTGGATACTTTGTCACCACCTGCACCCATCAGCGGCGATTGCCCCTGGAAGTCTACGTCCAAATTTGTCTCGTCTCCGTGTACGAGCGTTGGCATTATTACTCGCGAGCGAGCGGATGTTTCGGACTGTCCAAAACATTGCCTGAGTGAAATCTGAGGCTTGAAAGATGTCTCTGACTACTAATCCATTGTTTCCATAAGCATCTAAATCTTGGCACAAGTTTGTATCCGCATTGCGTTTGTACTGACAGCGCACACAACAAAGAGGTTGGCAACAAAAAGAATGGCGGGCCACAAGAAGTGACCAAAACAAGGCCAGAAGACATGATTCACTCTGTTGATCCGATGCACAAACCACGATTTTGGCAACCAAAGCAACCAAGATTTCCGGTTTTGGCCTGTTTAGTGCATCTTTGGTGCCATACTCTGCAGTAGTGCTGCCAGACTTTATGTCAACGACTCTTGATCAGATGGTCGCGTGGATCAATGATGGTGCCAACAAAACCAAGGCCTGGCAAGGTTGGGCACGCTTGCGAGATACGCACTATCAAATAAAAAAGAAGAAAAAAGTCTCATGGCGATACAAAACAAATGTCACATCGCCAGCTTGCATTGTCACAGGTCGTGTTTAATTAATCGAGGCTTGCACAGCCCCCTCCCTACCGCTTCAAAAGCTCTGTAACGCTGCCGAGCCCCGAAAGGGGGGCCCTAGGTTGCTTTTTTGCTCCATCCATCCCTTCAGGTTTGTCAAGTCAGGCCACCACTGCCCAAGCGATGGTAGCGAAATGTGAGTGTGAAGAATACCTAAAGGTAGTGAATGTATTTTCGCATTCACCACCAACACGAAATTGTGAGAATCCAAGACGAAGAGGCTGTGCTCAGGTGAAGCCGTATACTTGAGTCGTGTCGTGTCCTGTGCGTTCTTGGGCAACCTAGAAGCGATACGAAGTGTACTCTCGGCAAGCCCGTCTGCAAAAGCTTGCATGGCTGTGCTCACTTTGACAAGATGGGGGAATGTAGACAATATCTTGTCTGAGACAGATCTTTTGCCTCAACCAAAATGCGTAAACTAAATAATCAAGCTCAACTTTTGGATTAATATCTAATCTCCATGATGATGCCAAGACCTGGGTTCATCCATCTGTCACCTGCAAATAGCATTGTACTCCGCTTCACTGGAGTAAGCTTACTTGCAGCAGCCATTGACAGCCAACATCCCTGAAGAGAATACTAAACACAACATCATAGCTTACAATATACTAGCAGAGGAGGTTTCTTCTGACTCTCCAGTTAGCCGTTTACTTGCTTCCCCGACTCACAGATAGGTATTGACTGGGCCTCCAAAAAATCAACACCGTTGCCGTGTCTCCCGCATTATTCCCAGCCCAAAACAACAATTGAGTTTCAACAAGTGACAACCGTTACAACAGAATTTTTCCCACCCACGAAACCTAGAATACGCATTCTCTTCACTCATTGGATCTTCTCTGACATTCCTGATCTCCAACGATCCCCGGCTCTTTGGTGGTGCCCCCCCTCACAGCCTCGATTTTCAGGGGCACATCGACTCACATGCATTCCAGCAGCCAATAACAGACCATCTCCAACGACACTGACTGCTAAAGCTAAGCGCGTACACGCACTCTGTGAGATTAGGCTCGTCAGGGGTCGATCTCACCTGAAAAGGCGGGCATCGGGTCTTTGAACTCTTTGCTCTCCACTGGGAAAACGTCAGTCTAGATCTAAGGCATTGTGATTGGGCAGTCGATGCATTTCTCAAACATGAGCGGAGTGTTCGAAAAGATGGAGCATGGACGCGTCAACTCGAAACCCACTGATACACAGATACCGAGTTTGATCGACGTCCCGTCTCCATCTAGATTCATGCTGCGCACGTGTTATAGGCTGTCGGTCGCCTGGCAGATGCGTATAGATGAATGAATGAACGCCATTCCGGTTCACTATCATCCGAGTCTCATTGAATGTTTCGCCCGTTACATTCCAGACTTGAGATATTATGGCCTTCTCTCGGCTTGGCCTCACGTTTTGAAGATGTCTGAAGTGGAACAAAGAACTTGCAACCAAGTAATGCGTCACTAGTATCGGAGCATGAAATTCCATTGTCAATGCTAGACATCTAATTTACTAAAACTCCAGTTCCCTAGACCCCAAGCACCCATCCAAATGCCGTAGATCTCTGCCAATAGATAATCATGCGCAGATCTGTATCCATAATCATAAAACCCATACAAAATGCCGAGGGAAGAGGGCAACTTGCGCCATATCTACAGCACATCCCATTGCGCGTTCCACGGATTATTCATCGTCGTATAATCGACCCCATGCTTGTACGAGCTCGTCAGCTCCTCCTGATCCACTCCGCAATGCGTCTGTCCATCTCGTCCAGTGAACCAGCCCAGTCCGTACGTCTTACCGTCGTCCAGCTTCTTCGCCATCTCGGTATTGTTGAGCTTGGCCGTGCCGACAAAGTTGTACAACATCTTGCTCTGGTGGATAAAAGCCAGAATCGACGCGATCGTGTTGGGCTGACGCGGCAGGAAAGGATGTCGTCGTCGCCAAAAGACCATGTTTGAAATGACAAACATGTAGAGCAGTATAAAAAGCGTAGCGCCGAGGGTTAGATAGAACGATCGTATCGTCTCTTGCCCAGAGTTGAGCAACTCGCTGTCCTCCTTGTCCTTGTCCTTCCACTTTCCTTTACCATAGTTGGGCATGCCATACCCAACAATAAAATCCGTCCCATCCACCGTGGCAAGGCTGGTTACTAGGATAGTCAGAAACTCGGCCATAACAGAGCCGAATCCGACCAGAAAGACCAGAAAGTGGCCATTCAGGAGCGCTCGCAGTGGCATATAAGCGAACGGCAAGGCTGTATAATCGAGGGTGAGAGTCTTCGAATGTGCATGCCGCTTCGAAAGGATATAGTAAGGCTCCATCATGCGCACCGTTGTGTCCATAGCACCCCAGCACAGCTTGAGGATGACAGCCAAGGCCGTAACAACCCAAGCTGCCCTGTCTGTGACAATTTGCGCAGCAGTGAAGAGAAAGGTCGGGATTAAGCCTGCAAAGAGGATTAATCCAATTATAAACGGGATGCTGCCCATCGGACGCAACATCAGGGGATGCGGGTGCTCAGAGAGATGGGTTCCATCATCTTGCTCACTGTCCGCTTCCACCTTTGTGCTTGTGCCCTCGTAGGGTGCTAGAGAAGAATTTCTCAGCATATATCGACGACGCTTCAGCTTTTGGTGGATATCCTTATGTTTGGCGGTATCCATATCCTTAAAGTCCATCAAGACATGGCTCACAACGGCCATGCTCGCAAGACCAGCAATACCTCGCACATCAGAAAGTAGGCCAGATCGTCGCGATTGTAGCACATACAGCAGGCCGCATCCCAGAACTGCGCACAACGCCAGAGTTGCCGTCAAGAGTCGAGACCAGACCGCCGCAACGAAAATCTCTTTCACATCACTAGGGTTCTGCATGCGCTCTTTGCGATTCGGTGTCAGCATAACAGAAGCAGCTGCACATGTAGGTACAAGCGAGACAGCCAGAATCGAAGCCACCGACGACAAAGCTACTGCGTAGTGACCTAGCCTGATGGCGCGGAAAGGTCGCCAAAAGCTGTAGCTTGTGACATAGTCGGCATTGATTGATTTCGAGGCCAGAGCACCCTGTTGTCTCGATAATTGGTAGAAAGCCTCCAGACGACGGACCTCAAAGTCGGTGAACTGCCAGAAGACGCCAAAAGTGACAGCGACCACCGTGGGCAAGAACTTGACAGCAAAGTACAGCCAGGCGTCCACGTCATCGGGCGACTTAAACTTGATGATGGGGTCCTTGTGGAATTTCTGAAAAAGGAACTCCTGGAAGCCAGCCAAACCGGCTGAGAGCACAATCAAAAGCGTAAGATACGGCCAGCGCATTGTGGGTGGCTTCCAATTAGGTTGAGGGTAAAATATCTCTGTTTTGCCCTCTTTAGTCGGAAAAGTTGACCGTCGGAAATCGTTTGACGCAACGGTGCTGAGTCCCTCCATACTGCTCAGGTCGGCACCCGGTCCCTCTTCCAATATCACTTCAATGACCTCTCCTTTACGATTAGCTTCGTCCTGTCCCCTCTGTCGAATCGTCTCGAATCGGCCCACGCGCGCGGACGGTTTGCGCCGCGAGAAGGACCGCGAAATGCTGCGCTGGACGATAGCAGGCTGTGATAAAAGTTCGGCGTCGCGCATCTGGACATCCGCATGGAAACCCTGACCCAAGCCTCCTGTTAACATTCCGCTGGCCTCCTGGGCCTGGAGCTTCTTCATAAAATCCTCATCGTGCGATGTCATTGGGCCTAGTGCAGCGGTCACGTCGAACCCAGGAGACACATCATCCTCGTCTTCTTTTATCGGGTCATAACGGCTAGCATTTCCCATGGGAGCTGCAGATCCGAGCAGTGACAGGTCGTACGCCTCCTCATCGGTGCCCTCTTCAGGAATAGGTTGCCCAAGAGCAGAGCCGTATGCGCGCTTAGCTCTGGAAGGGAACCGTGAGGGTGGCGGTCCAGCTCCTAATACGGGCGCATACGACCCTCCAGCTCCATTGTATCCAAACGACGCGGACCAGCCCGATCCAGCAGAGTATGAGTGTCCACCGTATTCCGGTTGAGGGGGGCTTGAACCTCCGGCATAAGAGTCGAGCGAGACCATAGATTCGCGACCGTGGAGTTGAGGATGTATCGCAGGATCGTAGGGGTTATCGTCGCCATAGACTGTCATGGCAGAGACACGATGGCTCAAATGCGGTTGTCTGGTCACGGTGTTTTGCGAGGCGCCTGTAGAACCACCAGGGTAATATGGCTCATAAGGCTGGAAGGGCTCTTCAGCCCGATTATCCCGATAAGCCATATTGCGCAACTCTTGACATTGTCAAGCGATGGACCTCTTATTAAAGTAGAGTTGACTCTCGGGCCGGAGAGCGTTTCAACGGTATGTATCGCAGTAAGTGGGCGGGGCTCGAACGAGGGCGCCAAAAGCGAGCGGCGGGCAGGAATCGATCGATAGAGCGTTTAACGATGAGATTTCTTCAGTTGTTACAAGGAAAAGAAAGGAGCGAAGAATTGATAAAGCGAGTGGAAGGGAGACGCAAGGCAGACTGAAATTTAAGTTACTACTGTAATGGAGAAGAGATGGAATGGAGAAGTTCTCCGTGCCGTGCCCCGTCCCCCTTGATGGGAAACTCAGCCGTTCAGTTCAGCCATGAACGGCAATGAGCGTCGGATTGTATTGGATCCCTCCACTTGACTTAACTACTGTAGCTAGGCTCCAGCTCCAGGGCTTAGGAGGGCCTAGTTTGAAGGGACGGGCGGATCATTAACCTTCATAGGGCTGGCCTGGGCTGGTTTCCGGGGTCCCCCACCGGCGTAACCATGCAAGATCTCTCGTACTTTGTTCAACTGCCGCTTTTAACCCTCCTCAACCAAGATTAATCAACCAGTCCATTTCTCACGTACCACGTTAACAAATAATCTTGCCATACGTACTGTAGGGCCCTTGGCTCTCACCTAAGCGCCGTAAACGCCCAGCGGCTGTTTTAATTAGGATGGCGGCAACGTCTTCTAGCTTTGGGTTTCGTGCTGCATACGAGTGAGGTCCTTGTGGTGGGCGGATATCCAATCATGCATGGTTGACCGGCAAACAATACTGGCGGCCTCCCACCTTGGCTCTTCTAAGCAACTCTAGTTTAACGGATACGGATACTGTATGTACAGACCTGGCAGAATTAGAGAGTCATTCTCTCAGTTCAGCTTCAAGCCTCGAACAACGGAAGTTGGCCTAGTTGAAGCGCCTCTCATCAGCCACCGGATAACTCCACGAGACCTGTGTCTCTTTCAACGAGAACTAGATACCCCCTTTACTTTGAACTCTGAACTGTAGAAAGACGGGAACGGGCAAAGAGAGCACGGGGCCATTCACGGTCATGTGCAGTAGAGCTGAGCTGTTTCTGCAGTGCAACCCTGCACCTCCCACGGTTGTGGTATCTCGTCAACGGCACGCTACCACACTCGCATTCGGTTGAGGCCAGCCCCAAATTTAGATTTGTTTCCCAGCTGAGCGATGCAAGGCTTTGAAAGTGCATGCATGTGTGACTGATGACTTTCATGGTTTGTTTCCTACTGCATGCTCTGGTTTACTTATGAACTGATGCTCTGAGTTCTTGAATTCAAATACCAATACGTACCTAGACTCGCGCTTGAAATGGATTAATCACCCGTTATTTGAATGTTGGTGTCGTGCCGTCAAAATTTACTCTAGACACATCCTCAGTCTTGCGCACTGGTGACTACATGAGGCTCTAGCGCGATGTGCAGAACTTCACTCTCACATCCATAATAACAAGAACACGACAGCAGGGCTCTCTCATCAACACTTTGCGGGTACATCTTTGAATCGGATTCATTACTTTTACACATAGGCCTTGAACCCTGAATTATCACAATCATACAACAAGAGGTTCAAAGTTCTTCGTAGGTGACGTGTTACCCTACACTCACATGTCAGCCATGCTCATACATTAGTAATATCACCATTCGCTTGTCATCAAATCTTACTAAAACTATGTATAATCCTCATGATGATGAGGCTTTCATTGGTAGTAGTAATCGTCTTATCTGACCGTGGATCAACATGTCTGTAGAACAAGGTATCTAACCATCAATGGCGGTGAAATAACCCCAAGCGAAAGCCATATTCACATGCATTCATACGCGAGTAAGAAATACACAAGTTGACCAAGATTAAGACAATGCTGTTTAAATATTACGTGTCTCTATGGTAAAGTAATAACATCAAGTTGACCCGTAATCAACAACTCCGTGCTCAATACTCAGAGCGAATCTTGTATGCCAAATGCTGAACCTGCCCATCTAATGCATTGGATCGTAATCCTCCAGTCTATTCCGAATAAATTCAAATCGCTTCTTCTTCTTCCTCCTCCTCCTCTTCTTTTAGAATCAATCAAGTAACAATGATGCTGTTTATTCCTCCCAAATATGCTGATGTTTAAAACATGACGTACGCCGACAAGAGAGCCGCCAGGAGAGCTGTCATGGACGCCGCCTGGTACGTCCGGGGAGCTAGGCTCGTGGTGCCGCAGCAGCTGTCGCGGTCATATGTGACGTTGTTCATCTGTGCGGCCACCTCAAAGACAGAGCCTGGGAAGCCACCGTAGTTGTAGTAATCTACGTTGAGAATGTTAGGAGCGCGACCCCAGTCAGAGCGGCAGTTGTTGGCTGCAAGGCCGAGACTACCGTATCCTGTAACGTTGTTGGTCTCGTTAAGCAACGCAACAGCCGGAACGAGGATCTCGGCGCCAAAGACGTTGAACTCGGCGTTGAGATTGTGGTTCATGAGGTACATGCGGTTCTTGGCCGACTTATCGCTCAGATTCGGGGGTCGCTGGACAGTGCAGGGGAATTTGCGGTCCAGGGGGTCAAAGGGGGTCTCCCAAACCTGGGAGAATTCATCTAGAAGCCAAGGGTACTTCTGTTGGTCGGCGACGTAGTCGATGAACATGACGACTCGCTTGCCGCGTATGATCATACTCTCCAGATTAGGCCAGTCGTCCAGGGCCATGGGGAGATAAGGCGCCTGGTAGACATATTTAAGGATACCACTCTCTCGAATATAAGGAACGTAGAGGTCAGGGTGAGAGTAGTTTCCGTTTCCGAGGAGGATCGTAACGACATCATAGGGATGGCTGTCGACCCATCTGCGCACCCTGGTGAGCCATTGGGTGATAGGCCCAGCGTCAAGGAGATCACAGGTTGAATGGCAAAAGTGCGGTACCGATGAGTTGCTGGGCCACTGGATCTGAGCCTGGAGGAAACGAACACCATCATTAAGCTGCGTCTCAACATCAAGCTCTTGGTTGGAACCTGAGTTTCCAGGTCTCACAAAGGGCGAGTTATGGCAACCGATCATAGTGATGTTGCTGTATTTGCGCTTGCACAGCTCGACATAATTGTTGCAAGCCTGTGTGTTTGTAGGCTTCGCCTTCGTCGAGGTCGCTGTCGATGTACCATTTGTCGTCGCGGTTCCCGTGCCGGTATCGGTTTCGGTCAGGTTGCTAGTGATGGTTGTGCTGCCTGTAACATCGGTAGGGAAGAGGCCAGTGAGGGTGCTCGTGAACCCATCGTCCTCGGTGTTACTGGATCCCTTCAGGGTGATCTTGGAAGCGTAGGTCGAATAAGCGCCTGTGGGAGGACCGGTTTGGCGGGTGACTTTTGCTGTTCGTGTACCTCCAAGGAATGTGAGGTCGGAGGTAGCAGATAGATCGACCGACTGCGCTGCTACATGGCTAGAAGCCAAAGCCAGGACGGCAAGAACCGAGCTATGAAGCTTCATGACGGGCAATTGAACCCGTAAGTTGTGATGGCGAGCTTCCTCTCGTAAAGTAAAGGGCGGTGGACTTGAAAATAGGAGTCGTTTGATAGCAGCAAGCTTCAAAGCTCAAGCACAAGTCATGTGCACTGCCAACTTGTTGCTTGGTTCCACGGTCCCACCACGTCGATCCAACAGTGGTAAGGTACAAGGCCAAGAATGAAATTGCAGATAAAGATCAAGACGAAGGAGAAAAAGAGTTGGACCGGATCTCTGTCAACCGAGAGACAAGATCTAGTGCGATCCGCGGTGGATTGTGCTTGGTGTCTATTGCAGCCCTGTCCACGATCCCTGCTCAAGAAACACCAGACCAATGTTAGAGCCACCTTTTGTAGGTATCGACAGATCGACGAGATGAAGTGGGTAAGAAAAAAAAAGAAGGGTCGACAGTCACTGTAGAGACGGCACGACGTCGCGAGATGAGACGTGCGTCAGGGAACTTTGCACTGCCTTGCTTGGCTTTTTAGTCAAGAGTTTTCTAACCAGAGAAAAGTGAGGAGAAGGGGAGACCAGAAAAAAAGGAGAATCACGTCGATTTTGCCGATGCTTGGCTCGAGAGTATAAAAAAACGGACAAGAAAAACTTGGCTTCTTGTTAGCTCTGCATTTGATGATGCGGCCTCGTCCACCATGACATAATGATATGAAGCTTCATCCAAGCGGTAATCAATTTTCGGGATTGACCGAGATAATTGGTTCAAGTTGAGCCGCAAAAATAGATGCATTGGACTGTTTGAATTCTCGATTAATTCTGCAGCGCCAATCAGTCCAAAATAAGCAATTCCCTAGAAAAGAAAAGATACACATCACAGCGCTTCCCGTTCTCTTGATAGAGTTGAAACGCGTCAGCATATTGGCCGCAGCTCAAGGCCCAGCCGGTACATCGGCAACTGCAATGCACTATCGGTTCCCTTCACCTGAGGCTCGGTAGGTAGTTTGGAGCTAGAGTTGAAATGGATTGGATTGGATGCCGGAATAAAACGACACGACGCGACCAATTAACCAATGACCTATGATACGTAGTAGTGGCATGTTTTAGCTCCAAGCCACCGTCAAACAGGCGCTTTCATCTTTCTTTTTCTCTCCGTCAGTGCTATTTATTCTGTAGTAAATGGCATGGTTCCATAACCACGGCAAGTATCAGAATACGGGCGGCTGTATTTTCTTTCAGTCGGCGTCAACAATAATCCAACCGGAACATCGTTCAGCTCTACATGCCCCCTTACCCACAATCCAAGCCTTGCATTTACCGCTGCAACACAACTTCTCCAGGGGTCATGTTGCAAGGGGCCACGCAGAATCTCTCCACTGATGCTCGACTCTTGCAGGAGGCCACCTATCTGAATTGAGCTTAGTCGCATCTAGCCCGCGTCCAGCGGCCCAGCTCAGGCCGGTATCCAGTAAAAGCCAGCGGCCAGCGGCTTCGGAGGGTGCCACGACCCCTTCACGGGCGCCTCTTTGATCATTATTTCGAAGCCAAGATCCTTGGAATTGGGATTTTCCTGGATTCATCATGACGACTAAATTTCGATACTCCACTTACGGATACGGAGTACCTGGGTAGCTCTTCATCTTCTTACCAGCTGGTGTTGATCTTTAGGCTGGGCCCACTTCACAACACGCAACGCAACGCAACACAAGGGCCTTGTTTCTTTAGTTCTTTTGACTCTTTGATTCTGTCTAATTATTCTGTTTTTGCTTTCTTTAGAGGGCGAAGCTATTTCGCATCTCCATTTTGTTCTTTTTAGGTTTTAGTGGATTGTGTTGACGACATCTAATCCTGTCTAGTCCTTAGTCCTTGTTTTTCTTCATCTTTTTTGTTCTGTTCTGTTCTGTTCTGGGTCTTTGTTTCTGTTTCTTGTTTTCTAGGGGTTCGACGAGAAAGCGAAGCCATCACCAAACGAACGAGCCTCTTGGTGGCTCCCTTTTCCCACTTCAGTCACTACTACGCCATACAACATACACCATACAGTAGCATAATCTTTTCCTACCTCATCTATCGAAATAGTCTTCGCCATGGCCAACAACATCCACCGACGAAACACGGCCATTGCTGCCAGTATCTTCTACTTCCTCTCGATTCCCTTCCTCATCCTCGTCATAATCGGAAACACACACATCAACTCGGTCCTCAACGACATTTACTTTTTCCAACTCGACGTCTCACAGGTCATTCCTATCTCGGTCGAAAACTCAGGGCTGCTCAACTCTGTCGCCCGAAGTCTCGGTCTTCACGATTTCTACCAAGTTGGACTATGGAACTTTTGCGAAGGTTACCTCGACGAGTACGTTTCTCAGCCTCTTATATATATAGTCAAGTTCAAGATGTTAACAATTACTGCAGGGGCGTCACCTATTGTTCCGATCCTAAGCAATGGTACTGGTTCAACCCCGTCGAGATTATGGTTAGCGAGCTTCTCGCTGGAGCTCAAATCGCCCTCCCTGCCGAAGCCGTCACCGTCCTTAACCTCCTCAAGATCGGCTCTAGGATCATGTACGGTTTCTTCATGGCTGGCATCGTCTTCAACTTTGTTCTCATTTTCATGAGCTACCTTGTCATCCGCACCCGCTGGTGGAGTCTGCTCCTCTCATTCCTCGCCGCCATCGCTTCCGTCCTCGTCACCGTCGCCGCTATTATCGCGACTGTCATCAGCATTGCCGCAAAGGTTGCCCTCACGGCGCAGGACCAGCTCAACATCAAGGCCAACATCGGTATCAAGATGTTTGTCTTTATGTGGATCGCCGCCATCTTCACTGATCTGGCCTTCCTACTCCATGCTGCTATGGGATGTTGCTGCAGGCCGAACCGTCAGAAGATGAGCCCGCAGCAGCCAATGCAGGAGAAGAAGAATAGGGTATCCCTACCTAGCTTTGTGCGTCAGCGGAAAAGCCATTCTTCTGCTTCTTAGGGTGTAGAAGAGATAAAATTAAAGTCGGGCTCGAGGGCTTGCGCCAAGGCACAGGGTGGGAAAAAGAGTTGATGTTGTTTGATCTTTTTAGACCGTCAGTTAAAATGCATTTTACGGAGCGGGCAACGGTTGTGAAACGTATTCATTTTGGGTATTGGTCGTCTCGAGCTTTTCAGGGACGTGTAGCAAATTAGACTATCATGGTATAGACTGGCGGGCAGGGCAAATGTAGTAGTACAATACTCGACATTATCGTGTTGAGCTTATTTCACCTAGAAGGAAAGCTTCCATAGTGTAAGGGCATAGGACTTTGAGGATCCCAAGATAAATAATATAATGGATACCTCATCTGAGAAGATCAACTTAATTAAGAGCCGTGACCATTCTTTTGTGATTGATACACTTGAGCTACATATAATATGAAAGATTGTATCATTAATACCTATTGAAATGAAGTACTGCAGATAACAAGCTTTTATTCTTTTATAGGAGTCAAAGTCCTCTTAAGTTGATAAACACTCTTACGCTCTTCGAAGACTGCCACTCTGGGATACGTATAGATAAAACTGATGAGGAGAATAACCTTTCAAGATGCATATACTTTCACACAAAACTCAGTACCATGGCAGCATGGTCATCTATCAAAGAAAATCAACTGGTCATGGAGAAAGGCAATTTTGTAATCACTGATGGCCAACTCTGCCTTTAGAAGCCAACCAACACTTATCTTACACAACCTGAGCCTCAACGAAATGGTGATATTATACTCAATCAAGGCCTTGGCCTTGCTCATAGTTGTCATGCCTTCTACTATTCAAGCTGCACCTGTCTCTCTACAACTGTCCGAGAAGTCTCCACGCAGTGATCATCACACTGTCATCCCTGGTCTGTACGACCCCCTCGGCCCTGTTATTCCCAGCACGAATGTATTCGAGGACGAGGACCAGACTCGGAGCAAAGATGAATCGACTTTTCCCTCGCCTGGCATGCGTTTCCGAGGGCAAGATATGATATACCGAGTACGCCCACACCTTGAGTCTAAGCAACGGGGCCACGACCTCGCCTCTGAGGACGCCGTAGACCTCAAATCCTCGGGACTCAATGATCCCTATTACAATCACAAGAAGGTCGAGCAGGAGGTGGAGGACAAGCCGAAGCGAATCCCAGAAGAGCCCAAACGCCAGGACTCAGTCGAGGGACCTCGTCCTGCCGAGCGCCCGTGTATCGACAAGGTACAGGAACTCACCGACCACCACATTGCGTCAAACAAGCCTCGATATGATAGAGGGGAACAGTTCGTCAGCAGACCGATACTTCAACACGGCGATGAGGTGCAAGAAGCGACAGATGACGAGAAGACGACAGGAGAGAGATGGCAATATGTCGACTATGGAGCGATGAAGGTTCGAACGAGAAGAGCCCAGCCTAAAACACGTTTATCACATATGTCAGAAGAAAGGAGGGAGCTGGATAAGTACGAGAGGTAGACCATAAGGAACCAATCTAATAAACTGGAACTTGACAAATGCCATCGGTAAAGGCCATAGCCAGTAGCCTTTTGATAAACATTAATTAGTCAATGCTTCTAAAGCAATACGCCATATCTTCATTTCCGTAACTCATATGCGAGGCGGCTCAGGGGCCTACCCCTTACCCAAAGTTGTGTCCCCTACTGGGATGTGCAACAACTTTTAAAAATGCTCCTTGAAGACACTAACCCTTTCTTTCCGGTTTGGACCCCCATGGTCCTAGCCATGCGCCATGATGCCCGTCATCAAGTCCTCGTCTTCTATCTGGGAATCAAAGCCTACTCCAGGATCGGCCGCGTCCTTCTCTGCCCTCTTTTGCTCCTTGACAGCGTGCTTCACGTACTCCTTACTGCCGCTGAGCCGCTCGTTGGCTGCCTTGTATTGCTTGCCCAAGCTCTCGATATTATGGTAGCGTAGGGCAATTTCCTGAGCGAATTCTGTTTCCGTCATCAAGTCGCTGTCGTCATGGAAATGGAGGTAGAGCTCATTTCCATTGTTGCCCGGCTGTAGCTCACCCTTGAGTAGGCCGGACTCGATCATGCCTCGTACTAGGCGTGTAGCCTCCTCGTCGTCTTTGAGGATCTCACCCGTCTCGGCACTAAGCGTCATTTGACGCAGCTGAGAAATGGATATTTGTTTGAAAATGTCGCGAAGGTTGATGATTTGCCACTTTTGATATGCTGCAACCACCTCGGCGACCAGTGTCGCAGTACCGTCGTCCTCCCACAGCTGCTGGTTGGCCTCCACATCTGCCTTGAGTTGTCCAGCGTTTGTCGTCGAGAATTGACCAGCGATGTTCTTGTAAGGCGTTCCCAGAGTAGTGTATGCGTTCTTGGCTACAGTCGCAGTATAAGATGGTAGGACTGGCTCCTTTCCATCCTTGAGTAGACCGACGAGCAACCAGCGTTTGTACGCCTCATCCATGGTTTTGCTGACGCCCTTGTCTTTCGAAGGGTGGGCGATGACGCGTTCGAGAGCTCGATAAGCTTTGGTCCAGTCTCGTTGTGACATGTAACACATTGCGCTTAGCAAGCTATACTCCAAAACTGACACGCTCTTTATCGACTCGGTAAGGCCCGTGTCAACAGAAATGAAAGCGGCGGGGTGTAGGCTGCTATCACAAAGTATTTTGGCGTCTTTTTGGCCAGCCATGCCGGGAAAGAAGGTCGTATCGCAATCTAGAACCTTGAGAGCGGGCTCGATCCAGGCTGTTTGATAGGCGGTCTTGGCCAGCGCCAAATGGGTAGATGTAAACATGCTTCCTGTGGGATCTATCCGCAGCAACGCAGTAGCTACAGTCTCGACAGAGACAGCCGGCTGAAAATAGAGTTAGCAACCCGCAATCTCGAGGAGCTCAATGTAGGACAGCACGTACTGTGAACAACTTGCCCGCTGCGGTATGTTCGAGCAGCTTTCGGAATAGCAGACCAACATATCGGATCTGGAGAGGGTTAAAGTGGAGGAGGAATCGAAGAGTCTCGTCGAGGAGGGTACTTCGGTCGATGCCCGGTGGAGGAGTCGGGGTTTCTAATGAGAATTGGAGGATGGCTAGGAATGCAATGGAGTCAATCGAAGGATCGATACCCTGAAGGCGTCAGTAAGTTGGAAATGACAAGACATTGTGAGCTATACCTTCAGAAGTTCAGCAGTGTTAGCGCTGATGACCTGACGTTGGTTCGCCAATAGCGACTTCACGGCTCCGACATGCTCTTTGATGGCTGTGTCATACTTCTTGACGGAATGCGCGGCGGCCTCAGTGGGCTTGAAGGCAGCCAATGTTGCCGTAACGGCCTCCATTCTGAGTCGTATCGTGAATCTACAAGCTGGTTGAGAGTGCTGGCTGCTGATGTTGAAGGTGTAATGTGGAAGTTGGGCTGATCACTTTCTCTCTATCATGCTCGATGAGAAAGTCTGAGAACTTGCGAATAAGACCCTCTTACCCTTATCTCTCAGGCTAAGTGGGCGTAGAAAGAGCAAAGCTTGTGAAGATGAAGTTTGTTGTTGCTCAAACTAGGTAGACTTAAGGCAACACTGCACTCATGAGCACAGCTTCCATGTTGGTGGGGGTGGTGACGTTGGAGAAAGCCGGAGTTCAGCCGAGGGAGCTTATCGCACACCTTGAACTGAGATAAGGAGCTGCCCCTCCACCAACATCGCGGGGCGTCGAAATAGCTTCATTCAACTTAACCTATTGTTACACTCTACGTGTGGACTTGAGAGTATTATACTGAACGATTTGGTTGCCTACAATCACAATATAACTTGAGGATCAATTACTCACCGCTAGTCATTCTGTAATTCCCAGTTATTGTTAACCTAGTCACCCAGACCAGTACAAGCTTCCTCCACTCACCTCACACAAGCACCAACTACGCGTGGCCAAGTACAACGTCAACCCAAGCCCAACAACAAGCATGCAGCCACTTCATGTCACGCCCCGATCCTGCTTCTGAAATCGTGTGGCCAGCTCGCTAAAGCTCATGTAACCCCAAAAGAATGACTGATCAACTCACAAATACGTACTATCTGAAACGTGACAAGGTAACAGAAAATATCAGGCAAATTATTCAGCTATCTAGTAACCCGGCACTTCTTTGCAGTGATATACCACTGTTGAGTGTGATGATATGGGCTTCGTATCTAATAAGTCAAGACTAAGTAGGAAAAGAAAAGAGTGATATCTAAGTTATTGAACACCAAATAAGACCAAATAGCTTTTTGAATATGAGGGCAATCTCCATTGACAAGTTGACAAAGTTCCGAAACAACAAAAAAAGAGTGAGATGGTAATTGCCGTCGTTTGCCATGCTGTCGTCCCGTGACCTTTGCTTCACCCTGGTAGGTCGTCTGATTGACATGTTCCTTTTCTTTGTTTCCGTATACATGAGCTTGGTGTTTACTCACTGGCGAATATAAGCGTGATCGGCTGAGCCAGCGGAAGAGCGTGGCGAAGAGCCGTTGTTCCATCCCTGAGCCGTCGAGGGGCTTCTGACCCAATCAGTCTCCGATCCCGTTCTCTGGCGTGTTTCAACAGTAACGCCCATATCATCACGATGCTGCGAGAGACGGTTTCCTTTGCCGGGCTGCTGGTGTCTCTCAGCGCCTATCGGAGCCTGAACTGTAGCCGCGTTGGGGGTATCCTCGTTACTGTCTCCTCGCCAGTCCGACTGAAGGATAGCTTGGGTGCGGCGAGTCGATGAGTCTCTGTTGAGCTGCTTCTGAAGTTCCTCCTGATGGTCTCTCCACCACTTCGGGAAGCCATGGAACAGGCCGAGAGACTGCTGAGTGGCCTTGTCAAAAGGCATCTCGTGCTTGTACTTGCAGCCCTGCTGAGTGAAGGCGCAGGTTCCGTCGTGGATCCATTTGTCGCAGTAGATCTTGTTCCTGCGCTGTTGAGCAGGCGATGTTGTTGCAACGATGCGATCAATGCGGCTCTATAAGAAATTATTAGCATCGTTCTAACGATCAACAGTCGTGTGTAAAGCAAAGCAAAAAAGACTGCCAAAGGCTGATTACCTGAAGGACATCAGATGCTGGGGCAGTCGGAGTCTACACATTCAGCTTTCTTGGTCTGTGTTGACTATGCTTTTTCACGTACCTTGACAGTTACAGGCTGGTTCATGCTGGCAACTCCCTGAGGCGGCTGCATGTGCAAGTCGGGCAGAAGAACCATGCCCTGAGCGCTGGCTTGGGTCGCTGGCAGCTCATTGAGGCCTGGAAGCATATCTGCTGGGACTAGTCTGGTGTATCGGCCATCCGGTCGCTTCACGCAGTAGGCGTAGCCGTTGAGACAGTCAGAGATGCTCACAGGTCCGCCATCACTGTTGGGAGCCGATGGATGAGCTGGGGAGCCAGTGAGAGAGTAGTTGCCGACACCGGAAGTGATGGCATTCATGTGGTCGGCGGGCGGCTGAGACCCTCGCCAGCTGCCCGATGACATGCTTCGTGGTGCAGAAGGCTGATAAATCTGAGAGCTTGGCTGCCAACCCCCATAGGTCGCTTGAACAGGATATCCATTTCCTCCAATAACGTGAGGATGGTTCTGGCCAGAAGGATGCCCAAGATCCATGGAGCTAGGACGATTCATAGCGTCGAGAGAAGCTGAGCTGTGATGATGCTTGGTTGGAATCTGTGCCCAGCGATGAATAGCGTTGTTGGAAGGGACTTGAGCAGTGTATTGAGAAGAAGAGATGTTCCTGACTTGGTGGGAGACAGGGTGAGAAGACGAAGGTCCCTGAGACTGATGCTTCATCGTGCGAGATCCGAGGTCAGGAGTAAGCAGCTTTCTAAAGGGACAAAGAAGTGCAGCATGCGATGACTATAAGAAATACCTGGGATATGGAAGCCCCGGGATCTCCGATACCCGCTATCAACGGCTACTAGCTGGGGGAGACGGGTAACGGAAAACGGGATATAGCTTCGAGACGTGTGCTGGCAAACAAAAAACGAAGAACAGCGCCTATGTTTAACAATACGGTGTGGACTCTAGTAGATCCGACTCGAGTACACACAGTATAGGCGAGAAGGATGAGAGCGAGGCGTAATCTCAGGGTGATCCTTAATCTTCTTAGCCGTCTCTTATACCTTGAGATCATGGATATCACCATTATACGTTTGCTTTACTCTGAGGCGTACCTCTGCAAGGCACCATACAAACGGCTACATGCAGGCAGAGTTTGTGTTGCCCTTGGCATAAAACAGTCATGCACTTGGCCAAAGACACATCACAGGGTTACTTACAGAGCCTGGGCTGGCTCATGTGTGCATTTGCTAAGATTTTCATTCCAAAGTACCTAAGCAAAGTGACCTGTCCTGTGTAGTCCTCCTGTCTATCGTTTGGCTTAGTAGATGAGTAATGATGCTCGCTCGCTTGCCTGCTTGCCAACCTCCTTCGCTACCCAGCTTCGCGTGCATGATGCCTCCTGGCATGCAAACAAACAAACCAAAAATGGTCCGGGAAAGCAACAGAGTCTTGTTCACATTTAATTCGCGATAAATGTCGGTGTGGTAATTAGGTAATTATATGGGTGACTGCTTGCGCTGAGCAACCCAAAGTAGTTTCTCTATGTCCAAAGTATTATCATTCGTGTCGTGTTCCGCTCTTGGCGGTAAACGACTGTAATCGGTTCAGCAAATCGGCCTTTTGTTGTTGCTTAGTGCCAGTCTCAGGTTCCGAGTGATGGACCCAATCAAGGGCCATCCTCACTTCGGCTTCTGAACCGAGGCGGATGCTTCTATAATCTATCGTTTGATGGGGAGGGCGGGGAGGGGGAGGTTGCTGTGTGGGAATCA
>JABEXW010000714.1:0-20206 GCA_013266185.1 Fusarium sarcochroum
AGGCTATATATCTAAAAGATATATTAGTATTTTTGATATGGTAAAAGTATTATATGTACTATTTTAAATATAGATTCTTTCTTTCTTAACTTTAAAACAAACCGAAACTATATTTCTAGCTGCTAATTCCGAAGATCTAGCAGCCGTCTTGACATCGGACTCATATGAATCCATTGTCGATAGCCGCCCAAAGTATGGTAGCTGAGGACTTGATGTAATAATGAGAGATAGAAAACCCGCCTACTTAAGGGCGAGAATCTGCCCAGAAAAGGCAACACTCGGATCACCAGCCACACTCGAGACCATTCGACTTCCCATGCATAAGAAGAGACATCGCTCCTACCTCACTCTCTCCACGTATGGGCATTCCTCTCTCCACGTATGGGCATTCCTCTCTCCCTCTCCATTTTGTACATCTTCCCGTTTTTTTTTTGTTTTTTGTTTTTTGCACGTTATTTCTAGCCGAACCTGTGGCATATCGTTGACAACTCTTTTTGTGGCTGAAATATGAGCCTAAGCTTCGTTGGGATTCAAGTGCATGAGAGAGCGACAGGTAAGACTTTCAACCAACTTGAGTGTCACAAGTCTAGCCAATTTTCAGACCAACCCAGCTGCAGAGGGGTAAGGTTGGATACACAAGCCATAACAAGCTGATCAACCCCAAGCCACTCATGGCCTTGGCGTGTGTGTGGTGTCTATGATCGTTTTGGAGTAGCCTTACAGCAATTTTGCCGTGACTTGTACATAGCGACCAAGTAGACAATCTTGACCAATCAAAATCCGGGCATAGTAGGCCTTGCCACGTGAGACATTTTGATGCGACAACAGGATTCTTGGTAAGGCTGACATTCTGCTCAACAGAACAGAATCACATAATTATCCAAACATGGCCTCCAATAGGAACGCCAACGATCTGCCCCATATCACTGAATTCGCTTCTGAACGCTATTTTAACAGACTGGACCAGCTCAATCGAGATGCCGCCCAGAGTTCCACGTCTACGCCGCAGTCGGGGTTTATTCTCCCACTTCGACCGGCGGATTCTAAAGCTAACAAGAATCCTCGGCTGGAGAGCCAGAAACGGCTTGGTCGACGAAACTTCCGTCTTGGGCTGCCTCAACAGTCTGGATCTTCTCCGTCCAAACCGTCACCGGTCGGATCCACGGCTGAGCAAAGCAGTCTGTCACTAGACCGTATCTTTATGATCTTGCCCAGCGAGCTACAGGTCCAGATCATCTCATCACTGCCTCTGTCCGACCTTCTAAACCTCAGGCTCACCTCTAAGCGGTGGCATGCTCTCATAACACTGAACGAGGTTCCCATCGCCTGCTATCATCTCGACCACTATATTCCCGCCTATGCCCAGCGTCTTTATCCAATCACCGATCAGTCATGCTTGTCTCTACACCATATCTGTGGGTTATGGCATCGGCACCATGTTGCCGCCAAACTGTCATTTCTTATTTCCGAATGGGCAACCAGGGATATCTTCTTGAGACAGACGAATGAACAGCAGATAACCTTCGCACCTCAGACAGAGCGTATGAGACGCCGTCTAACACGGCTCTTATTTCACATTTTCCACTTTTTCGAAACGCACAGAACCCTACATCTAGAATACATCAAGCGTCGGGGTCACGGGCTAAAGCGCGAGCCCTACACACTCAATCCTATAGAGGCTCAGGTTATGGCTATGTACGATGACGATACCCTTTCGAGGATGCATGAAGTTTTCCCTCTTGTGATCTCTGCATTCTGCAGGCGCCTACGGCCACCAACCTATGTGGGTCGTGTAGAACAGACTCTGAGAGGGTACATCAAGGGACGTCCTCCGGACGAAGTTACTGTCGCAATCCTGTGCGTTGGGGGGATGGGCCAGGTTGCGAGACTTTGGAGAATCAAAGGTTACAACTCAAGACGTAGTGCGGTTGACTTATGGTATGCCGGCATTATCATGGACAAAGACCAAGCCAAGCCCGGACCCGAGCTAGAGGCTGAATGGCCTCGACTAGAAGAAGGGCGAAAGAGGTTTGAAGTCAAATTTGTACCCTTGAATGAGAACGAGCCACTCGTAAGACTCAGACAAGGGACGGGCGAAGACTTGTACGAAACATCCACCTTGTTTGAATCATACCCATCGTCACGCTTGTTGGAGCGACAAGCACGCCCGTTCAAGCCATTCTCCAGTGAGGCTGCCCTTTTTTTCCACAGCCCGGGGACCTCCCCAGAACTCGACGGCAAGTCTTTAACGGATGAGGAGCCAGCCCAGGGGTCTAAAACGACGAGCTCATCATCTGAGGCTGCTATCAATAGCCACGAGACAGATCTGGTCTTCAATACAAGCATGATCGCAGGTGGTCCCATGGGAGATCTGGATAGCGAGCAGCTAGAAGACTTGATACCTGATCTTCCGAACCTGCAACAAATTTGGGTCACCACAGCTGAAGCACTAGTCATCGACCGCAGGATCGTTAAGGATAGCAGAGAGATTAAGAGAAACCAGGACGTGATGATGGATTTAATCAAGGTGAGACAGGAGGAGGATCATGAGGATGAGAGATGGTACGGGAGATTTGCCCCCGAGTTGGCTCACTACCGGTCAGAGACGGTCCAGACCTCGGCACTTAAATCAGAACAAGACACCACTCAGTCTGGAAACTCATCTGGACAAGACGAATTGAATTTAGAGTCACCAGATCTAGAGCTGTCGGATCAAGAAGTATCGGACCAAGAGGTGTTGAGCTCAGAGATATCAGACCATGAGGTTCCTCAGCCTGAGGAACGTGGAAAGTCGTCTTTGGCACCGTTTTCAAGGATGGCTTTGTGCTGGTACGCGCTCATGAGAATCCTGGACCGACCTCCCAAAAACTCGAAAAGAGTCACATATAGATGTGTAAGTTCAGTTCTGTTCCACATGATCCCCACGCTGAACGAAGTATCCAGGGTTGCGGCGATCTTCGGTATTTGGATGTCGAGGAGCTAGTACCAGGGGGCGCCAACGAATTACAAGAAACACTCAGATCAGATGCCCAAGCTGTTCAGCAGCGCGGACCGCCCCAGGAGCCTTCATCATCAAGCCTGCCAACCTCTCCACCTGAAGTTCACCTAACCCCTCTGGGACAGAGACACAATCAGACGCACGATCAATCAGTTCGAGGCTCTCAATCCCAAGGCCCTAGCGAGCAAAGCACTTCAGACAGGTCTTCGATAAACCGGACCGTGATGCTACCAACCTGCCAGAAACATCTGATAGTATGTATAAACACGAAGCGTGGTTTAGTCACCCCACAACATCTGGACGTTTCGTCAGTGACAAACGATCAGTACCTGTTTGAAAGTATTAACACAGCATATTCGGAAGTCCGGCGAGGGCATGAGTGGAACCTGGCCACTTTGTTTTCAGGGAAACTCAACATCCCGAGATGGATCCTGAATCTTCTATCGATAACACCGCCTAAACATATACAATTACCTAGCTGGCTAGTCAACCGGTTGCAGAAATGCACTTTCTTCATTCCACAAAAGGCAGAGTTTGTACAGGTATGTAGATGTTGCAGGTGGTTGCCGCTGTATGCATGACCAGCCTACTAATCAATGATTTCAGTTCCAACTTATGCCAGTGAGAAAAGAAATCTACGCCGGCAACTTGGTCAAGCCAGAAGTGCCTGGCTACGAAGAAGTGACAGTCAAGCGAACCTATGAATACAGACCTGTCCCGCTGAAAGTCAAGATAATCAGTATTCCTTTCTTACACGAACTTCTTGGACCTGGCGAGCATCTCGGTCTCTTCTGGTGGAATAGATTCCCCAAGAAACTAGACGGTGCCCTCGTGTGGGATGAAAACGCGGATTGCTTAGGATGGGGCATCCATATCACCGAGGGCTGGAATAAGCGCCTTGTTATCGTTCTTATACTGTTGCTGATGACCTCATTCGCCATATTCGTTACTGTATACTCGGTGCTAACACACAACGGCTCAACTGGAGCAGGGATAGGATCTTTTCTGATGGCGTTTCTAACACTGTATTGTTGGCTAAGATATGAAGGGTGGAAGAGCGGGTAAATTGTAGCTCAGAAAGAGAGAGAATTTAAGAAAAATAGTCACAGCTTTCTGCTTCTTGTTTATACTTTGAATCCTACTATATCTTTATATTAACTTGTGTTTCCTCGAAGTTCTTCCATACCAACGCATGGGCTAGCGACAACAGATGCCCACCACCTTCAACCTTGGAATATGAGCTTTATGCGAGGGATAAGGCATAAGTAGATTCACTCAGCTGCTAGAGCGCTGGAAAGAAAGGTGAGAACACAATCGACTTTCAGCTTCCTATCATGGCCATGTACCTGGGGTAGTTCGGGGAAGTTACCATCTCTGGTTAACCCCAACGGAACAGGCAGCTCCGAAACAACCTTGTGATAGAAAGTGAAACGTGCAGTCACATATTCTCTACACCAATCATTAGGGTCACAATACAAAACGTGCCGCTACCTACAAGGTTGGATAAACAACAACTTTGCTCAATACAGATTAGGTCGCTTGCGTGATTACTTTCCCACGCTTGTCCCTTGCAGAATCACGTATGTTTTCCGCCTTGTAGGGTAGTAACCCGACGAGACAGCCAGGATCCTGTATCTACCGAGATGATCCAACCCATTACCTAGCTTCCTGTTCTGGGATTATTTGACGACACCGGCTGCGCCGTGGCTCTTGGGTCCAGCCTTGCACTGCCGGTATTTCTTCTTGATCTCGGTCTCTCTTTCGGTGGATCGACTGTATTAATGATAGCTTATACGCGTATCACACCATTTGAAATCCAATGCATCTGATGCTAGCATTATCACCTCCTATGTTGGCTGAACGCATACCCATTTTCGTCATATTGAGCGGCAGGTAACTACAAGCGATCCGAATCCGCGTATAGCCTCGGCTAGAAAGACATATAAAGCATGGAGCAGGAACAGCAAAAACCCAAGAGAAAGGTGTACATACTGTAGACAGATTCGAGTTCTCCACACGAACACAATGCAAATCCTATCACTGCTGGCATTGGCTTGTCTGAGACCTAGCTTGACCAATGCGCAGAACATCTTTTCCCGCGATCTAGAAGCCCCAAAGTCCGTACGAGATGCCTGCGCCGAGTTTGAGAAATTTCATTCGGACTCGACCTTGCTTCCAGGGACTGATGCTTATGACAAAGAAGTCCTAAACGTCTGGGATAAACGATGCAATCTACCTCCAGCATGCATCTTCCGTCCAGCCGACAAGTCCGAAGTTGCCACAGCTCTTCGAGTGCTGCACAAGCACGAAGCTCAGTTCGCCGTTCGTGGAGGTGGACATCTACCAGTAAGTTTTCACATAACAACTTATAATTCGGTCATGGTTATTGATATGTGTCTAGTACCCCGGGCCAAACAGCATTGATGATGGCATTCTCATCATTCTTGACGCTTTGAAGAACATCAAGGTCAATGCGGCTAAGAATACCATCGAAGTCGAACCTGGCAACAGGTGGACAGATGTCTACTCAGCTTTAGCTCCCCATGGACAATACGCTATCGGCGGTCGCCTACAAGGCATCGGTGTTCCGGGTGTAAGCCTTCTAGGTGGTGTTAACTACTTCTTGAATAAGTATGGCTTTACTATGGATAATATCCTCAGCTACGACGTCGTTCTCGGTAACGGAACCCAGGTTGTTGCTACAGCAAAGAGCCACCCAGACCTCTTCTGGGCACTCAAGGGTAGCGCTCTCAACTATGGTATTGTTACCAAGTTCATCCTCAAGACATATAACATTCCAAAGGTCACTAGCACTATCCAGATCTTCAAAGACAATGCCATACCAGACTTTATCAAGGCTACTTGCGACCTGGTCTCTTCTGAAGATGGGACGGTCGCAGCAGGTGCCGTTATCAAGATTGACTATAATGTCACCTCGAAGCAGGGAACGCCGCAAGTGTTTGGTATTCAGGAGACTACCAAATCGCCACCTTCGAGATTCTCTTACTATACTTCGATTCCTGACCCAGTCACTCGAGTACATAATGTGACTACGCCAATTGCGTGGCACTCGACACAGGCGGCACCCTTCCAGATGTTCCGGTGAGTTTCATCTCTCTTTGCGAAAAGCCTTCACAAAGATCATTTACTCATTATCTAAAGCATTTCTTTCGGACATCACACAATCAAACCTGATGCCAAGAGGATTGCCGAGATTTATGAGGCGTGGACAAAGGCTCTGAACGACGTTGCCGATGTCCCAGGTCTTGGACCCTCGCTGGTACTCAATCTGGTGCCTAGAAGTGCGGCAACAGTAGCAAAGAAGAACGGCGTTGGTAATACGTTTGGTCTAAATGACAATCAAGCCTATATCTGTAAGAACTCATGTTCCCGATACTGATTCTCACTAACAATGGTGTGAAGGGTGGCAGCTCTCGACATCTTGGCAGCGAGCCGAGGATGATGCCAAGGTGACCAAGTGGATCAAGACTTTCTTAGAAACTCAGCACAGTGTGAACAAGGCCAAGGGCCTAGCCGCTGAGCTTCTCTATGGTGGTGACGTGGCCGAATATCAGAACCCTCTGCATACGTATCCGAAGGAGAACCAAGAGCGCATGAGGCGTGTCAGGGACAAGTACGATCCTGACCTTGTTTTCACTCGCCTCAATCGTGGTGGTTTCAAACTTGGGGAGTGACGCGAACTACGATAACATGGGGGAGTTTATAGAAGATTGATCAGTTTTCAATGGCCAGAGCTAACGGATGTTATTTGCGTATGACGTGGAGAAGTGGAAGCAGTTTGTGTCGTGTGTGGTATGTCAATCAGAGCGACGCTGTTCAACAAACAGGCTTGAAATTGTTTGATTAACGTACCAGAGCAAATCAACTTTCACTCATCGAGTATTCATAGTTCCCACAGCGAGTGTATTACATGCAAGTTCATTCAGGTGCTATTTCTGCCAACTACGTGGTGAGAAGGGCCAAATGCAGCTAAGCTGCAGTCAATTAATAGAACGAGTCCAGGAACAACCAGCAAAGGTTTTGCACTCCTCATTCATACTTCTAAACATTGTTGCTAATGCATAGCCGGGGCACCTTATGCCGCATAACATTTTCGACACACTCAATTACATTAAACCACGTCCGTACCAACCTCCTTAGTGTTACCATCTCGAGAAGATGACGTAGAGCTACCCTGGCGTCTCCAGTCGAAGATAACGTGAGGCCTGGATCTGATTGTCTCCCGCAGCTTCTCCTCGCTACGGTCCATCCATGTGTGACCTGGAGCACAGCTGACGGGGTACAAAGGCGTGCCGCTCAGCAGAAAGTTGTCAGCACCGCGTCGGTCAAACGAGGCAGTGATGTCAAGGTCTGCTGCAATTTGATCGCAGAAGACCTCAAGAGGCAAATCATTAACATCGCGCCCAAAGGGGTTCTCGATCTCTTGACCGATGAACAATAGACCAAAGATGATGTACGCCGCTGTGATGGTAGCTGGGATAGCGATCCAGCCAAGTGGCCCAGTCAATTGAAACGGCAGCAGCATGACGTACACAAAGGTAATCTGGCTGATGGCGATGCTGTAAGCAATAGGCAGAGGGGTGTTGAGAACACGATCACAGCCGACTGCAACATCGTTGAGAGCCGTGATGTGGTTGTATGCGATAGTCTGATGGATAGAGACTGGCAACTGTTTATTGGCGATGATGGAATCGAGAGTGATTGCAAGATGGTTCAAGATCTCAAGAGGAAGATTTCCCTGATGCTCCGCAGCTCTCTTCAAGTGCTTGCGAGGGTCACTCTGAGCAAATGATAGACCTAGGTACTCGCCGGCAAACTGTTTCATATTCGAATTCCGCTTGTTGGGGTGGGCGGTTGTCCTTCCAGAGAAAGTGTCGAGATGCGCGATGTATGGTTGCATGTCAGGCTGGCTGGCACAATGTTCGAAGCGGAGAGTATGCTTGAGGGCAACGGCATAGCCAGCGATAAGCTTCAAAGCTCCGAGCTTCTTGATGATAAGTTCACGAGAGTCGCCACTAGCACCAGTGTCGGACGCATGGATCCAAATGACACGGCCAAGTGTTTGAGATGCAGTGGTCAATGTTCCCCAATATCGACGTCCCTCAATGTATCGTTCGTAGGCAGTCGATGATCGGAAGGAAAGGCTGAGACCGACGACGAAACCCAAGATGGTGAGTAGGACAGAGTTGACGCTGAGATTATAGACTAGCTTCGTGATAGCGGTAATGGCAGTCGCCCAGCAGGTAATGAGGAGGAGCGGGAAGATCAGTGACGGCATGATGGAGCCATGAAGTTGGAGAATCAGTGGCCATTTGGAGTGTTTTTGAAGATCGCGAGGACCACTGAAGTAGTTGACATCGTCGTCCCCATCGCTGTGCACAGGATGTGTGCCAGTCCTCATAAGAGGAGAAGGGGGGCCACCGTGGCCATCTGGAGGACTCGAGAGGCCAATGGTGTTTTGCCTGATCTCGGGTTCTGGATGAGGCTTGGTTTGCGCTGAATAATCTCCACCGGCGTCCGACATCTTGATTGAGATATTAGAGCAAAAAAAAAGAGTGGAAAGATGTGTTGTAACGTGAAGATACAGCAATAGGGGGAAGGAAGGACAGGATGGAAGAAGAATGAAAGCGGAGAGGCTGCCAAGTAATATAGCTAAGTGAAGACTGCACCGAAGTACCAGGGAGGGAAATGAAACGCCCCAAAGGGTCATTAGTCGAGCAATTCGCTGTCCTCTTACGCGCTGCTGATGGGACTTCGGTCGTAGTGGCAGTTTAGCGCCAAGCCATTGGGAAAAGACTCTGCAAAATCGTGTGGTAAAAACAAGCTTTCACATAAGCATTTGCCAAGATGGCTTAGACCAGTGTTTCGGTAAAATATTTCAAGGGTTGTCTTACCTGGCGCGGGCTGTTTGACAATATAGGCTAGGCTGCCCCTCGGCCGTGAAGGGGTCTCCGCTGGTCACCAGACTCACCGTTCAATTACAACTATATACCGTATTCTCGCGGCTTGACATACCATATTTGTACGTGCTCTGCCGAGAAATTTGAATGCCGATCCTGTTTTGCTGGCTATTCTGGTCAAAGACTTGGACTGAAAGCGAAGTCGTTTGTGAGTCGGCCGAAGCTTAAGCTTAAACTAGTTCACAGACTATCAAAGCGGAAATGAGGCCACGAGCTAGCGCTTAGCCCCTTGCAACTGTCGCGTGACTGCCGACGGTTTACGGTCAAGATCCAAGTCATCAGCTTGCCAAGGGTCGAGCACTCTGCAATGCACTTTAACCCCCCCTGAGACCAGTCGGTATGAACAAGGGGCATCTGGAATGGACTAGCGCAGCCAGCACATAATTAAGCTAGACCATTCTCACATGTGGAATTGAGTCTTAAATATCCTTTAAATAGGATCTGCGCTTGCAAGATTGGGATCAAGGGCCTAGATACGGACTGTAGTCAGTCTCCAATACTAGTAATAGATAAACCTAGTTGATCAACACAGCAAGTGTACTGCTAAATAACAATGGTTTTGCCATGTCTTTGAGGGGTTATTTATCTGCACCAATGTGGACCGTTTTCGACTTGAACCGAGGTAAAAAAGCCTGCCACACTCACTGTACAGTCGTCAAGGTATTTTCATTGTCGGGTCGTCATTCAGAGCTGCTTCTGGGTATTTAGCCATTGGCGGAGCGTGTGCTACGGCCTCAGTTTCGGGAATAAGTGTTACACCTCCTCGAGCACATTCTCGCTAGATAGCTAAATTCGTATTAAGAAAGATTTTTTTGCGTCAGCTGCTCAACCCGGCTTTTTGGGACCATGGGTGACACGCTGAATCCATTTTCGAGGCGGCCTCTGCAGATTGTCGGTTCTGTCTCATAAATAAGTGATCTCTGAAATACGGAAGAAATTCCTATTGCTACAAACGATATGTAATGATAGGTTCTAATTATAAGACTTGTAGGATGAAGATGGCGACCTGTGTCCTCTTGTTTCGGTTAGCCACCGTAGTATTATCAGAGTGCAACAGACGCAAATTGATAATGTACTACATTACTTAAAAACTCATAAATTTAGGGCTAGTAATACTCCCCCTTTATAGTTAATTATATCCCTCTTTTATTACAGAGAGGGGAGTCTAAGGATTTCTAAAGCGCAACTAGCATTAGGTGATAATTTACCCTGGATGCAGCTGGTTCAGCGACTCATAAGGCGACAAATCAGCAATAAATAATATCGCGACATTAGCTAGATGTTATTTATAGCACTTTTTCATATAACAATCTCCCGCATTGTATATATGAGAAAATAACAGGAGAGGTGTTAAGTTCCCTCTGAGCTTTGATACTTGCTGACGGTGCTTGAGGCACCTCCTGGGTAGATTGGTTGGCGCCTCGGCCCGGACCCTTTTGGTTAGCTAGTTACACCAATACACACACATCCCTTAACAATACTCAAGTAATAAAGAGCTACGCTATGTCACCATTTTGATACTACAACATCGTCAATCTTATAATATATTACGATCTTGCATTTTGATCCTCAGCATGTCGGGAAAAAACCTTCTCGTTGTCTTCGGCGCCTCTGGTGCCCAAGGAGGCTCTGTTATTAGGGGGATTTTAGCATCCCCCCCGCTTTCTGAGAGATTTCGCATCCGCGGCATCTGTAGGAATATACAGAAACCCGTTGCTAGACACCTGAGTTCGCTTGGGGTGGAGATGGTGGCAGTAAGTCAACCTCGTTAATAACCGTGGCTAAATGAAAGTTTTATTAATAATCCAGGGCGATCTATCATCAGTAAGCGATGTTGAAAGGGCTCTTGCAGGATCACGTGTAGTGTTCCTCACCACAGATTATTCCGGTAATTCGTGCAACAAAGAGGCCGAAATTGAGCAAGGCAAAAATGTTGCCAGACTGTCAAAGGTGAGACTATACGACAATATAGCTTTTCCAAGATCACTCTTACAACTTGATATAGGAGCTTGAGATCGAGTACATCATCTTTAGCTCGTTGTTTCCCGTAACAAACAGCAAGTAAACATCGGGAAGCGACAGACATGGGCTGGTTTCCAGGGTTCACTCGGACTAACATCGACTGATGGTTACTTCTGGAAGGATTCAACATGCGAAGGAGTTCGACAGCAAGGCAGAGATTGAAGAGTTCATCCGTGACCTAAACATTCCTGCTGCATTCGTCGTTCCTGGCTTCTACATGAACCTATTCGTTCCTGGTAACTATCTAGCCCGATCGAGCGACGACCCCGACCTGCTGCAGCTTGAATTGCTTGTTCCAACAGAATCATCTGTGATTCCACTTATCGACATGAATAAAGATTTTGGGAAATTCGTCGTGTCAATCCTATTGGACAAAGATTCATTCGTTGGCAGACGCATTTTTGTGGCCGAAGGTTACTATTCTCTGGATGGTATGGCTGCTGCGGTAGATATGTCCGAGCCAATTCATGGGTACAAGTGTGCCACCAGAGAGATGAATGATGACGAGTTTCTTGGTCAAGACCCCATCTCTGGATCAAAGATACAGGTGAAACAAGGGGAGACTTTGGAAATATATAGATTTATGCGAGAACGGGTATTATCAGAACGAAGATCTCAGTGCAAACAGTAATGTAAGTCATATGAAACTGGGGGCCTCGGAATCGCGCACTGACTAGAGTACCATGCAAGATCGTGGCGGAACCTCTACTCTCTTACGCGGAGTTTGTCCGAAAGAGCGAGCTGTTTTTGCAACATACGGATGAGACTCATGCAAACGAGGAGTCTGAGATTTGACGGCATTGTCCATTTGCTTTAGGATCTTCCGTGTCTTCCAGGAGTTGATTTGATCAGAAAGTAGTCTATCGTTGAAATCGTTTAGCTCTTTGAATGAGGCGGGGAGAACTGTTGATAGTTGATCGGATACCTCAACTACAAGAGTTCTGTATGATGTACAACTCGAATCATTTACCAGCTGGATTCTCAGATTAGTTCTGCGTGCTCACGAACTAATTGTCATGTAAAGCCATTGGAGGACCAATTTCGAACACGTCCATGCTGCGGACATGTTAGATAGTAGAGTCTTTGGCATCTTGAAACTTGAAGGCAACGATGATCGCCAATCAATGACTAATGGATATGGTTTTCGATTGGGTTAACCAGAAATGTGCTTGGAGTTGTTTCCGCCACTACGTCTGAGGCATTAGTAAACAGTTTGTAACACACTAACTTACATCCATATGAGACTTTACATATGTAGGCATTGACACCCACGGACTGGGCCACACAGTCGTACTCAGCAGTACTACGTGTTGATCAACCAAACCTTCGCAAACAAGTGTTATTAAAGGTGCTCCATGAACATAAGGTCTTTATATTGCCCCTTATTAAAGCCTTAAAAGTAGCGGCAGTCTGTTGAAGGCTTGAAATCCCATCTCTAGAATGAATAGAATAGCTCTCACGGTGCTTCTTCTACTATAGAATCACTCGCCACCATTCTACCCATAACTGCAGTATTTAACAGGAGTCTGTGAGATAGTTTAAGAATGCTTTGATCACTTTAATTCTCTTAGGTTCTATTCTACAAAAGGAAATTCAAGTTAAGCATAGTTATTAAAAAGTATAACTAATGTCTATCTCTTTACCTACTAGCTACGTTATTAAATAGTTCTAAAGTTCTAAAGTTTTATTACAGAAATTAAATCAACATAAAGTTTTCAAATACAACGATCTACAGCAAAATAGTATTCTCTACTTTGATACTTTTGCCTTAAAACGTCGTACTCTAAATATGTAGTACAATATCACCGCGAGGAAAATATTGAAGACAAAATAAGAGCTGAAGATACCATAGTTCCTCCATCGTTGTTCATAGTCAATATTTCGAGCTGACAGATATTGATCTGCAGACGACATGGAACAGAATTGGCAGCCACGAGTTTCGCTAGGGTTATAAAGCTGGCCTTGTGCCAACTCCATATACCGAGCAAGATAGTCGCCACACGTCTGCCCGGATGGAGGATCCAGTACCATCATCTCCCTCTCTGAGCATCTCACCTCACGGCCCGATAAAGCAGCGCTGCTGATACCTGCAATATAGTATGTGAAGGGAGATACGCGGTACATAAAGATCCAGAAGCCTGGGAGTGCATCTGGTGGTTGCATCACACCATTGAATGTGAATGAGAGACCGAACATCAGCGTGGCGAGCATTGCCGCCAGAGAGGGGTTAGGCGATGCAGCTACGACCATCTGGGCCATGCTGGCAGCGTAAACGTAGAACTGGACAATAAAGAGAAGAACGATGCCCTGTGTCTCACTGCTGGCGCCGGTACCAAAAACGGAATAGAAGAAAGACAACCATTCGCAAACGCCGACGAATATTTGCCAAGGGACCTCAACGAGCATCTGCGACAAGATGAAGACCTTCCATGAATATACCTGGGAAGGTCGTTCGCGAACTTCGAACAGGGCGCGCTGTGCAACGAACTTGGGCATGACCTGGTTGACCAGGGTGTTGAAGATTGTACAAAGAAGAAAGATGCTGAACAAGGAGTTCTGGAAGCCTTGTTGTGAACGATCTGTTTTCCAGAACGAAAACCCAATGAACAGACCAGATACGGAGCCTAGCACGAATTTGGAGTAAATGTATTCAGGTTGCCGAAAATACTGTTTGAAGGCTCGTGAGATTACAATACGGAATTGGCTGAGGAAGGGTAGCGCAAATTCACGGTTGCAATCGTCGGCATCTTGCAGGCTTTCATCTGCTTGTGTAGGAAGCATCTCCAGGTGGTCCAACTCGAGGCGAACCTGACGGCGCTCTTCGCTCTGGTTCCACTTGGCTGGCCAATCGACCTCTGGGCCTGTAGTACCAGATACCATCTCTAGGATGTACTCGGCTGGATTTTCCAATTCGCCGCAGGGCCTGGCCCCGTTGCGAACGAAGTAGTCAAGTAATAGCTTGGACTGCGCCCCTGTATCGCCAAAGAAGACAGTCTTGCCTCCCTTGGCGAGGAACAGTAGGCGATCGAATGACTGAAAGAGCAGAGCGCTTGGCTGGTGAATAGTGGCCAAGATGGCCTGCCCCTTATCTGCCAAGTTCCGAAGTAGAGAGCAGATAGTCCACGAGCTTTGCGAGTCCAAGCCACTAGTCGGTTCATCAAGGAAGATAAGTAATGAAGGTTTCGCCACAAGCTCGACACCAATACTTAGAAGCTTTCTCTGCTCGACATTTAGACCTTCTCCCGGTAGGCCTACAATAGCTTCGGCAAAGCCTTCCATGCCAAGGAGCTGTAACACCTCTTCAACATATTCCTTCTTCTCCTCGGAAGATACTGATTGGGGCTGGCGTAGCATGGCACTGAACTGCAGAGCCTCACGCACAGTAGTGGTCTCGAGATGAAGGTCCTGTTGCTGGACATACCCGGTACGCCTTGGGATGTTGAGAGAGCCCCCTTGGCCATTGACAGTAACATTTCCTGTTACTATGCCGATCGAAACTCTCTGAGCGAGGACGTCAAGAAGCGTTGTCTTGCCTGCACCTGAGACACCCATCAGCGCCGTAAGGGTTCCAGGTTTCACCCAGCCGTCGACGTCCTCTAAGAGTCGACGCGTGCCCTCTTTGACAGGGACATCGTAGCAGAGGCCTCTTCACAAAATGGTATCCTTGTGCTCCATCAACTTCAACTCTCGCTGGCCGACAGGTTCAGTGATGAGCTCATTGACGCTGGCGGTTTCCACATCGTTCTGCAAGTAGCTTGGCACATACCCTGGACGAAATACCAGAGCTTGAGCTACCGATCGGGTCTTGGAGTTGCATTCGACGGCGATAAGGTAGATAACGTGGAAAACGATCATCAAACCAAGAAGAATGCCCAAGTTGCGCCATGTGTGCGCATAGGTAAAACCATAGTTTTCCGAGATGAACCTGTCGCCTGAGACGAAACTCTGACCGGCTACGGCTCCCATAGTAGAGCAAGAGACCGACTCGCCAGTTCCGTAGGGAGGCACGAGTTGATCGCAATCGAAATTGCGGCCGTGAAACTCGTTACTGATAAGAGCCTCGAAGGCGTAAAACACAGGGTTGATCCATCGAAACCAAGAGAACCAGGGTTTCATATATGAAGTTGGAATGGTGAAGCCTGTATAGACAATGATAAACAGAACAAGCACTCCAGCAATGCTCATGGCCTGTCCAACAGTTCTGGTGATAGCGGCAAGAGTGCGAAAGACGGCAGACATAGTAAAAATAGCAGTGATAAGGAATAGATAGAAGATAAAGAATGCGGCGGGTTCCCGACGCAGATTAGCCATGAAGTAGAGAATGATGCTAAATACTGAACACCGGAAGAGCTTAACAGGAAGTTCGATAAGGATGCTCGCCAAGGCCTCGGTGAAGGGGTGAACAAAGGCGTACCTAGCCTGCTTCTCGACGATAGGCTTCTGAGAGTAGAGTTGTACAATCTCGTTGATGGTTATTAACGCATTCATAAGAACAGCGAAGAACAGAACGGCTCCTCTCGAGAAAAAGGCGCTACTGGTGTGTGGCGTGTTGTAGAATATAGAGCCGATGACGACCGAAAGCACGATCTGGACCATGACCGTCGACACGGTTGTGAGTTTGTCATTTCGGAGCCTCTGACCAGCTCTCTTCAAGCAGAGTCGAATCTGCATGGGAATTGACAGAAGGTATGGGCTCTGACTACGCGTGTGTTTGGCTTGCTGAGAAGCGTGATGAGCGCGAAAGGCTTCAGAGCCCACACCACTCAGAGCGTACTGCTGCTGATAGTCGCGAATGTGCATTTGAAGACCCTCATAGTCACGGCTTTGCCTCCAGTAAGTTTCAAACTCAGCTGGAGATCGTGGTACCTTCTCTTCCATACCCGGACGCGGTCTTCTCTCTGACGGGTTGGTAACAGCGGTGAGAAAATCAGGTGCCATTTGTCTGGGATCACGGGCCCAACCCATCTCTTGGAAATACTCGACAGCGCGAGCGCTCGGTCCAAAAAATATCTGCCGGCCCTCATACAAGACGATGACTTTATGGAATAAGTCGTACATTGACTGGGAAGACTGATAGGCGGCCACGGCGTGGCATGCTTTACCCATCTCGGCAGACCGACGGAGAGATTTGATGAAATGAAGCGCCGAAGCAGCATCAAGTCCTCGGGTGCTGTTATCCCACATGCCGATACGGGACCGCGAGAGGAACATCTCGGCGATGCTAACACGTTTACGTTCGCCGCCGCTGACACCTCGTACAAAGCTGTCGCCCACCTTGGTGTCATGGGTGTGTGTCAGACCAAATGTAGCCTCCACGAGCTGGACGACTAGATCGACGAATTTGTCTCGTGAAAGATCATGGGGGCGATGGTGAGGTGTGCGAGCCGCGGCGGCAAAAGCGAGTGTTTCACCCACGGTAAGATGGGGGAAATGCACGTCCATCTCTTCATTGTAAGTGACATCCCCTCGGTGTCGGGTAGTCATCTCTTCGAAGCTGATCCCCTCGTAGTGAATCTGACTGTTGGTCTCGAGCTTTAAGCCTTCCAGGTGGCCACAAAGCGTCTTCATCAACGTTGTGCAACCGCTGCCGGGGCGGCCCAAGACGAGCAGCAACTCTCCACTCTGCAGAAGACCTTGGAAATTCTGCAAAATACTTTGAGATGTTACGCTCCTTTGGGTAACCCTGCCAATAATCTTGCGAAAAGGCACAGTCAGGGCCGACACGACAGTTTCTTGGATTTGAAGAGAGGGGTCTCCTCCTGATACACAAAGGTCGGAAAAGACTACTCCCTGACGTTGCACCGGCACATTGGAGGGGTTCAGAGAATCCAAAGCCAACTGCACGAATCTGTTATGATCGAACTCTGGATTTTTCGGGTCCAGTCGCGGGTCATCGAGAGGATTCGCATCGTCATGTTGACTGCCGAGGGAGAGATGCTGGTCCCTTAGGCCCGTGGCAACACGTGTAATACTTGCACGACTTCTGGATTCGACCATTTCGATGCCCTCGTCAGAAGAACCAGGGCTCTCGTCGTTGTTCGTGTTGTTATACATGTTGTAGTGAGCGTGGGGGGTGATGAAGTGAAAGGAAATGAAACGACAGCCTGGGAAGAGTCAGGACAAAGTGACAATATGTTATGTTGATTTGGAAAGAATTATTGTCGAGTTTCGCGCCTAGAAATAAGAGAGGTCGGAACACAACTCCCACCGACGCCCCGAGACGAGGGTGTATACATCGCCGCGCCCAAGGCCTACTCCTTCGACCATCCGCGGAGATTACATCATCATTCTCTAGATGTTGAGCGATCCTCCGCGGACGGTGACCCACTTCGGGGTTTCTATAATATCCGACGCTATCCCACCCTAAGCTAAACTACCAGTACCTTTTCACAGAAAGTGTCATACGTCTCATGGCCATTAGCTGATAATCTCAGCTGTTCACATGCTATTGTATTCTGTATCATACAAGGGTTACACAGTTGGACAGAGAGCTGAGATAATACCCCCGAGACTGTAATTGCAGGATAGCCTTTAGGACCTTGAACCATCCGAGTACTGTTACTGATCTGATGCACTCTTGGACTACATGCTATCACGTGCTAGAAAACATCGCTCTGCTGGATCGCTCGGGGCGTGCCAGCACATCAGAGTATGAGGACTCGGCCTAGTAATACATCTATTCCACAGGTCTAAAGTGTAGCACGGTGGATGTTACCCTTCATCCAAATTGGATGAACCAAATATTGGAAATGTGTCCCATGAAACAGGCATCTGGTGATCTTGTGGAAGATGAACCAAGTCCTGCCAATCAAAGAACCTGTTCGTCTGGGGCTCTTGTGACTCTTGGAATAACTGACCCAGCATGTCTGAAGCCCTCCTCGCATCGGCCGATCCTCTAGCACTCTGTCTGATCCAAACCTGATGTGACTGCCTCAATATTCTCTCAATCTCAGCAGTCCTGGCTGTGTGTTGATTATCAAGGGTAGGCGAAAGCTTTGTGCGCGTCTGTGACAGATGCGCGGTCAATATCGTGGTCGCCATGAGGAAAGGATGCGCCAGAGTCGATGTAATGACATATCTCGCAGCGTAGAGTATCCCACCAGGCTGCCCTTCGGCATCAACCAAGTCATGATATTCAAGTAGCTTCAAGGCTGAGTCAATGCATGTTTGACGGGATGCAGCTGCGCCAGAGTTTTGAGCAACATTGTTCTCAATAGCCTGAGTGCTTGCCGATGAAGTCGACTTCGGTAAGAGATGACGCCATGTGAGGTAGACCAAGCCTTGCAAATACATGACCGTGGTGCCAAGTCTCCACATTACACGCGGAGCAGGCTCGCTGAGACAATCGGAGAGCGCTGTAAACTTTAGACCGGAATCGATCGAGGCGTATGCATCTCTGAGGCGCCGCTCCAGGATTCTAGAATCGAGTTCAGGACTTCCCGTCTCCTCAGTAGCTAGGGCCCAATCGGCAATCCTCCCCATTATCAGGGTCATCTCATGCCTTGACAGGAGAAAAAGTGTCATTGTCACCTCCGCAACCGGTCGAGAAGGAGGAAGCTCCGCCATGGCCTCGCTCAAATCGGCGTCGACAAGATGGCGGGGCGGTTTAGTGTCCCACTGTCCATCCTTTACCATCCGGGGCATGCCCATCTGGAGCGAGAGTATTGTGTCCATGCTGTACAAAACTAGCCATATGCGCCTTCGCATTTCGCAATGAAAGACGCCAATGGCAGGGAAAAGGGAGGGGTCTCGGTGGTAGCCCATCCGGAGTGCGAGACGCAGAATGATGCCAAATAATAGCCAATTTCCGGTTTGCGAGTCCAGGCAGCTCGAATGCTCGATCACCATGTAATGCAACAGCGTTTCAATCAGATATGCCCCGCCATTGTGGTAACGTCCTAGGAGTAAGCACTGCGTCACCTGATCTAATAACGCTGGGCGACTTTTCGCCTCTGGATCTGACTCTTGATCGGTGTTACCAGAGTCGCTGCTAGATGCGAGATTTTGTTGGCGCTGGGTGCTCAGACATATGATACTAAAAAGCAGACCAATCCAAAAGATGGGGACATCGTCGGGAGAGTTCCAGAAGTTTTGGTACTGCGCGAAAAGTTCGTCAGCGGAGACCCAAGGGCATCGCACCCATTCGACCAGACGCGATTGAGCATGTGCTGTGTGGTGCCGGCTTACCTGTTGAAGAAAGCTAGGTGGGTGAACAATTGCTATTCCTATGTCAGGTCGAAGGTAATTCGCAAGTGATATCAACATAGCCTACCTACCAAACGGTGGCATGAGCTCGTTAAAGTAAGAGAACACCAAGCGGTCTACGACCCGCCGATCAGGTAATGCCGCCAGGATAGTTTCGCGAGTAAAGCTGAAGTTATCATAGTTGCCATAGCTCAGCAGGAGGGGGCCTTGCCGAGGCAGTACTGAACTTCCACTCATAGGCGAGCCTGCGTAGTCGTTGATATTGGTATTTGGGTCCCATTGAGCCAAATCCTCGCGTAACTCCGAGATCTCTCCGAGGATGGCCTTCCAGTGCCCGCCACCCACATAAATCGGACTTGTTGAGCTGATGAAAATGTCGCCTGGTTCAGTAGGCACTCGGGGGTGCGATGCCGGACTATCACCGATGGTTGAACCGTCGTGAGGGAAGCGCGGTCTATCACTGTCATGATAAGTGTCGATCAGGGATGTTACCATGCATTCCATTCGATCCAGCCGTTCATTGATGGTCGTTCTCCGCGGCTGGCTAGCCTCTGCAGTATGTCGCACGTTTGCGTCACCCCTTCTATCATTCAGATAGGTGCAGGCGCGTCCCATGCCACGGCTTTCGCATGTGCTGCAGGGATGATTGCGATCGCATCTGAGCCTAGAAGCCGCGTGTGGTAAGTATTGCATCAACTCTCGTCAGGCAGGTAGTAGTAAAGCTGAGAATTTACCTACTTTCTACCTTTACAAAAAGTACAAGACAGTTGTGTCTTGTCGCGACGGCGACCAGGCGGAGGCAAAGTATTCTTCATTATAAGAGATTGTTGGAATAAAAGTCTAGATTTTAGTAATAAACTCGCGTGTTGTTAAATAAATGATAATAATATAGCGGCGGGGCATTTTACCCTTTGTAGTAATATCACGTCTAGTTGAATACCCCTCTTTAAATTATAACCTTGATTTAGCTATAAATTGCTTGCCCAAACTACAGATCTTT
>JABEXW010000715.1:0-34731 GCA_013266185.1 Fusarium sarcochroum
GGCATAATACCTTTATTTTATCAAAAATAATAGTATATTTTTTAGATATGTGGCCTTGATCTATCTCTCCGAGATATTGAGTAAGGATCCTATATAAATATTGGTTGGCTGGCATTGAAGAAAGAGATTCTTGGCTCCAAAGGGGCTTCTTATACCTAAGACGAAAGCTTATTGCTTGCATAATAAGGTTGGTAACTACCTAGAAACGCGGCTTTATTTTGCTTCAAGGTTAAGAGAGAAAAAATCCGCGTTTAAGGTATCAGGCAATGAAGCCCTTGTTGCTACAAGATTGGCTGTTATTCGAGAGGCTGTAGCTCTTACCGCATATACGGGTTGGTAACGCAAGGCTCAGTGATAGGACTACCCGAAAACAACACATTAGTCTATTTTAGCCACAAAGTTGTTACTCGTTTCACAGCATTCAAAACCTAACCTGCTTTGTTGACATGGAATGGAGTCTCACCGACTCTTTTCGCAGGTACCACATTACAGAGATAGTAGGGGGGCTGGGACTTTCCATCGCAGAACTCTCCGCCAAGACGTGAAGGCTAGGAGGTCTGTAGTAACTTGGGGCTTAAAGCTAGATTTAGATGCTTGATCGAGTCAATTTCACAAAGCTCAACTATTAATAACTCAGTGGTGGCGGTGTTCCCAGGAGAGTCTGCTCTATTTCCCAGCCTCTTTGCTACCCATCTTTTTCCTAAGACACCACAGTTAGCCACTTGGCTTGTACGCCCAACGGCAGTGAGCGGGAAAGCTGCATGATATTATTCAACACACGAAGTGAAACATAGAATACATATATAGAAACCTACTCAATACCTCGAAGAGATAAATCAAGTCCACACATCTAAAAGGCACAGCTTCTTCATTGGCACAATAAGGCATCATGCCTGATACCTTGAAAATTCAAGGTAGGCTAGATCAAGTTCACAAATATGAATTGCTCAAAGGTCGCAGGTCAGTAAAATCTGAAAGAACATCATACTGAATCTATCAGTAGTGTGAAACATAATATTGAGGTAAGGGTACTTTGAATCTATCAGGTTTCCTATTTAAGACTGCGTTTGTCCAACCAGGCGTGATTCTACGGTCCCTGTCCGGAGCCAAGAACCGTGTTCTTTGTAAAGGTTAAAAAACAGGACCTTTTATCTTGGTCCCCAGCAACATACATAGTCTGGAGACAAGGGTTTAACAAAACGCGGACGCCTTCCCCTTCAGTATTCATCTCGGGAGACTCTGGACTTTTTCTTCTTTGGTACTGGCCTACTATCTTTCAATTATGTTCTGACGTACTGCACAGGTGGATATAGGCGGTTTTCGGTCGAGCCAGAGCTTTGCGGTGGCAACTTTGCAAAGCCCTCCCACTCTCAGGCCAGCCGGCGGATGATAGGCTGTTTCTCAAAAGCTACTCACTTGCAATAGTAAATTTTTGAATAGATATCAGTTGTGCTGGACATGCATTAAAACTAAGGACAGGGCAACAAACAAAGCGTTTAGGAAGCGACAGCGTGAAGTATCCCGATCCTCTTGAGAACCTGGCCCCAATTTTTTCGAAAGACTGGCTTGCCTATCCTCCATGATTCCCGGAGTTTCATCTCCTATACCTACTTGTTACGGTTTCGCTCGTTATGCGGGAGGCCGACCAGTCGAGGAGGGGTAGGGTCAAAGCGACCGAATTGCCAAATTATTCCTCATGGTTCGGTAGCACAAAGATGGACTTCCCCTCTCGAGCATCTCATTCCTGTCTTGCCATCGACAGAAATCATATCCTTGTCGTCCTAAAGAGGCTCTGAACTCATGTAACAAACATGAAGATCTTAAATAGCATAACACGGCGCCTCCGACGAATACCATCCATGTGTTCATCCCCAGCTTTTCACCGCACACACTACACAGGCTCTCTCTTGTTCAACCTTGCATCTTTTATCCTCCCGGCTCTCTACGGAACATTGGCCAAGCTTTGGGTCGCCTATATCGATTCATCTATGGTCGTGTTAACGGACGCCTACACCTACATGAGCACAGCCTCCGAGGCAGTCAACGAAGGCCTACCCAGAGCAGCATGGGTGATCATAGGAGACAAGGCTTCCAGAACCCTTGCACAACGTCTTCAATTGACCCATACTCTGATCGCTTTTCAGTCCGTTATAGGACTGATACTAAGTGTCATATTTCTGGGAGCCGCATCAGAATTCGCCAAAAGTTTCGTTCCGGCCGAGGTACGCGACGTGAGTTTAACTTACGTTCGAATTGCTTCCTTTACAGTATTCAGCGGAGCATTGGAAACAGCAGTATCTTCAGCGACAAGAGCTTTAGATAAGCCAGATATTCCGCTAGCGATCAGTAGCGTCAAGTTTGCTGTCAATATCATACTGGACTTCATTTTGATCTCGCGTTTTCACGTGGGCTCAGTCACTCCGACTGCCAACTTACAAATTACAATTCAGCTGGTCTGCAGTCTCGTGGCTTCTTTTGCCGGCCTATTCTACTTCCTCTGGTCCAATACCTACTCGTTTTCCAGACACACTCCACATGAAGCTCAAGATCAATTGCGCCCGAGCTTTCATTCACTCAAAGTTCTTCTACCACCCGGACTTATTTTCTTTACCGAGTCCGCCGTGAGGAATGCACTCTACTTGTGGCTGGTGAGCACAATAGTTGCCTTGGGGGCTGTTTATGCGACGGCTTGGGGAGTGTTCAACACCATCCGCTGGGGTCTAATCATGGTCCCTGTCCAAGCCTTAGAGGCGACTGCTTTGCAATTCATCGGTCACAACTGGGGAGATTGGAGGAGACGCATGGACGTCACTGCGCGAAAGCCGAGAGCAACATGGAAGGACTTGCACATCATTATACGACCGGCGCTGAGGTCTTTGGTTCTTGCACTCATATTCGAAGTTCCGATAGCAATCTTCCTCACTTTGTTTGGGGCATACCCGTTCGCATCATACATCAGTGGCTCCCACGAAGTCGCAGAAGTCACTGCGTACATGTGGCGAAGCCTCGATTGGTGTTATGTCTTTTATGCCATGTCCACTCAGCTCGCCACGATTCTTCTTGCAACTCGTCCGAGATGGTACCTCTATCAAAGTCTTGTAAGCAATATTTGTTATGTACTTCCTTGGGCCATCGCCTGTCAGGTCGCCAATTTGGATGAGGATAACGCATGGCGGTACTATAGTTGGGTTTTTGGAGGCAGCCTTGTGTTTAGTTTCGGAGATATCGTAGTTGTTGATCTACTATGGGCTTGGAGACTGATGTCTGGTAAAACCACATTGGAGGCTTACAGGGAATAATTGTCGGGGTCATTCCGATGCGGGTCATCGGCTTTCTATGGGGACAATTGTAATTTTTATGCGCCTTTACTTAGTGTTTTCAACTCGAGTTTACGTAAAGAGGGATCGTGTGTTCTGTTGGGTGGAATTTAGTATGCAGCCGGCAAATAATCAAGATATCTATCTACCTGAGTTTAGGTAAGAGATAAGAGGTGGTGAAATAAATTAGACACTTTGGACAAGTCTTAGCCTAGAGCATGCTCTAATTATTAAAGCGACTTATAAACTTTTACCTAAAGTTAGGTAGTATTTGGATTATTCGTCGAACCACCTGGCAGTGTATGCTATGATGCAATCGTGGTCAGCTATCACCTCATACTGCAGATCCCACCAAAGCCGTGTTATGGAGGCTTTTAGTAATGACTCAAAAACCATTTATCCATTTTAAATAGTATAAGAACTATCATATTTCTCTTGTAGAATATCAATCGCAAATTGCAACATCGACGCCACCATGTCTGCAACAGCTACTATTACTACCACGGCTCCGCCACCAGCTGGTCAGCCGGATATCGAATACACGCCCAGCTACGAAAAGTACCAGGCCAGATCAGCTAAACGTCTTCAAGAGGAAGACCTCCCCTCTACTGTTCCAGATGGTCTCCCAAAACAATTAACAGGAGATCTCGTCTGGGAAGGAGACTCGGTTGGTAAGACGTATGACTGGACATATGTATTGTCCCAAGAACAGCTTAATGAGATTGACCAAGCGTTGCAACATTTCAAAGGTAACCAACTCTTGGCAACCACATATCCCCTCATCTGACATCAACAGGTCTTGGGGTTTCACTCGGACACCTCTCATCAGAAACCTTCCCTTTGCCCAACCTGCACTCGGAATTGCGCAAGCTGTCGGATGAGCTTCACAAAGGCCATGGCTTCTTTGTGATCCGTGGTGTTGATGTCGATAAGTACAGCCGACAAGACAATGCTATCATCTACGTTGGTATCTCCGCACACATCGCCGGACAGAGGGGTCGCCAAGACAGCAAGTTCAACGGCAAGCCTGCAGATGTTGTGCTTACCCACGTCAAGGACCTGAGCTCTACTCAAGAGAAGGGTGCAATTGGCAGTCCTGCTTATACCACTGATAAGCAAGTCTTCCACACTGATACTGGCGATATTGTGTCCCTCTTCTGTCTTTCGACCGCTTTGGAGGGCGGTGCAAGCAGAATTGCAAGCACATGGCGTGTCTACAATGAAATTGCAAAGACTCGTCCCGACTTGATCCACACTTTATCACAGAATTGGGATGTTGAAGTGTAAGAACACGAGCTTGTTTCAGCGCATCTTCCTGTCGAAGCTGGCTAATATCAGATTCAGTTTCTCAGGCTCGGATAAGAAGTATGCTACAAGGCCACTTCTCTACTATCAAAAGCCCACAGAGTCATCGCCAGAGAGAGTAGCATTGCAGTATGCTCGCCGATACTTTGTCGGTTTTGGCGCACTCCCGCGAAGCCACGACATTCCGCCTATCACAGAAGCTCAAGCTGAAGCCCTTGATACTCTTCATTTTCTGGGAGATAAGTTGAGTGTTTCTACCAACTTTGCCAAGGGTGACATGCAGTACATCAACAACCTCGCTGTCTTTCACGCCCGAGATGCCTTTACGGATTCCGAGACTCAGCAGTAAGTGTAGTCACAGCCAGTCACAGATGGATATTTAATAACCGTAATTTATCATTTCAGGCGTCATCTTTTGCGCCTCTGGTTGAGAGACCCTGAGAATGCTTGGGAAACTCCAAAGCCACTGAGCGACCGGTGGGCAGAGCTGTATGATGGAGTGACGCCGGAATCTGAGGTTTTCCCCATAGAGCCTTATATCCGAAGCTCCAGCAACAAAGCTAGGTAAAAGGTCTCGGTATGGCTTGAAATGCGATCAATGCGAAATACGAATTCTTGAAATATTTGTGGTTGAGTTCCCATAAAAGAACTGGATTTGCGACAGTAGCCCTCCTTGTCGAAAGGACGATTGAGAGGTTACATCAGCCCTGGGGATCCCGATATTCGTCAGGATACAACAGCAATCATTAGTGCAAAAAATTGGATTATCGGTTGCAGATGTCAATTAAACAATGCCATTTTTCCATAAGCCCTAAGCATCAGATCAGCCTAGAAAGCATGGGTCGCGATATTAGCTTTGAGCAGAGCCTGACAGTTTCAGCTTGTTTGGGATGGGCGATCGCAATCTCATTCGTCGACCTGAACTTGCTGGACTCGTGCTGTACTTTGCATCACCGTTTTATTGACGGTTCAAGCCTCTTACACATGCACTTTAGCATGGCACATGTCAAAAGTCTTCAACCTTCGATCAAGATTCTAGCTTTTCAACGTCTGTGCAGTGCAACCCAATTTCCTCCTGATGTCGGTGCTCCACCCTCACCCTAGCTCAAGTTGCCTGGCAACTGGGGCCTCTTCCTTGGCGCGTTCCCACATCCTGGAGTGATACGAGCATTAGTCAAGTTACTAAATTTGGAGGGGCTTTCTATGACACTGATAGGTCAGTAACCCCGGATTAACCCCTTAATGCGCGAGCCGGTGCACCCAAAACAAAACTAAGCCATCGCCTCTCTCATGCAACTTTTTGCTCCCTCCTCATCATCACCAATTCATCACATCAGTCTTTCGTTAACCTTAATTCTTTTCGACCTCTCTTCGGCTCAGTCGCTATACCGAAGTTTTAATACCTTTTCTACACAACCCACAACCGTCAACATGTCTTCCACCACCCTCAGCACCGCTTCAGCCGTCCCCACGGCCTGCACCAACGTCTACGACACTCCCAACCAGGACAATGTCTGCGCCATGCAATACAAGGACAACCACACCCAGATCATGCAAAAGTGCTGTGGTGATGCCAAGATTGTCAGCTACTACGACGAGTGCGGTCTCTACTGTGTTGCCCTCGACCAGACCATCGTCGAGCTCCAAGAGTGCCTTTTCGACAACGGTGCTCCCTGGGAGGGCGTCTTCTGCAGTGGCAACAAGAAGACCACCAAGACCGCCGACGCCAAGGTCCCCGCTACCGCCCAGGCCAGCGTGATCAGCGGCGACGACGACGACGAGGATGATAAGGATGATGATGACAAGAGCTCCAAGACTGCCGATGCCTCTGGTACCAGCACCGGCTCCAGCTCCTCCAGCTCCGAGACCTCTTCCGAGACTGGCAACGCTGCTGCTGGCTTTGCCCCTCACTCTAGCATCAGCACCATGGGTCTTGCCATCGGTGCTCTGCTCTTCTCCTCCATGGCTGCTGGTGCTTTCGCCCTCTAAGCATTTTGCGGATCTAGCTTGCGTCTTTTTTCCCATCTTCTACCCTGTCGATAATTGAAGGTCTATAATATTTGCTGCATCCATCGTTTGGGCGGTGCATAGAATACAATCGGGTATCATAATAGGTCACATGTTTAAATACACGGCAATGTACAATTAATTTGCAGTTTCCATCTCTTCAAACAGACAAATTGCTCCCATGTTCCCGTTCTCAATCCATCGAGTGACACGTGCTTGCTATGTTTCTCCCGACTGCGGAAGGATAACCATGTTCAGGTGATTGCCGTCGGTCTGGTTTTCTCTCGCGACCTCGACTGACACATAAGAGCCTCGAAGGCGCCGCCGAAGAATAATTGGTCCTTGTTGGTGTTCAGAATGGAAGAGGATCTCGGCACGAAGTAAAGTGTTGCGGAGCAGCCCAGAGCTCAGAGCAAGCCCATGTCTTAATATATACAATGAACCGAGCGGTGCTGTGGAGCTGACTCCCTGTCTCCTCGTCGCTGCTCCTTAGTAGTATCGGGCACATGTTTCCTCGCAGCATCCGTACTGGGAATTGTTGAAAGTGGCGTTTCGATAGTCTTGAAATGATGCACACCTAGTCTGTCTGCATGTCTGACATCTGGAGATGACCCTAGATATATGCAACTCTATCGTTTTATCCAAGGATACAGTTTATCACTATCTCGATGCGAAATAAGACTCCAGTAATTGCTCCTGAGTTGGTGTTGATATGTACCGAGCTCAACATTCCATGTGTTTTGTATTGGGGTCTGAACAAAGGGGTAGTACAGACAACACAGCGATGGTGAACACAGCCCCTTACATTGTTTCACGCCAGGGCTTATACCAATGGTTCTCCCAGCCCTCCTCAGAAGTGCAAGCTTTTGTTCAAATTACATCGGCTGGGTCAGCATTCCAGGCACGCGGGCTGAGCCATTTATTGTCCAGATATGTGAATCAGTGGGTCGACTGAACCCCTTCAGTCCCTGTCATCATTGTCCGAAGCTGCCATTGGGTACCAGGGAATCTCGGCAACAGCTTGATGTTAAATTTGGTGGCTTCTCTGCCGTCTTTACAAAGCTGTCTAGGATGTGAATACACCAACCGAATAAGGCTACTCAGTGACAGTGTGAAGCGAGCAAAACGATTGGATTATCATGGTGGCGTAGTCCCAAATCTGTCTGAATTCCATAGCTTTTGTGTCAGACGCATGCGCAGCTTCGATCGATAAGGATCGTATCACGGTTGTGTGTCGAATGTGGGACACCCATTTGTTTGTCACTGCTTAATAGCTTGACGAGATTGAGACTTGCGGCTGTTGTTGCTGTTGCTGTTCTACGAAGAAGTCTGTTTTTCAGGTCTGAGAAGCCAAGAGATTACAATGTCGATACCCAGATAGGAGAACGGTAAGCTAGACAGAGTAAATGCATCAAGGTTTCTTAACGTTCGTGTACATGTTTGATCTGCAGGGTTCGAAATCCATATCGACGGTTGAAAAAGCGTAACTTAATTCCCTAATCTACCCTAAGGTTTAATTAACGTCACGTAGGGTAGGGATCTGGTCTTGTTCGACAGCTTTATCATGATCAAGTCTCTTTATCACGCCCAGGAATCTAATACCCGGCTGTAAACTCGACCCAGCATCCACATATAAAGATAGTCTGGCGTGTCATTTCATAGACCAGGTGACCATTCTATTGTTAGATACAAACTTCTTGTTAAATTCCCTGGTTACTTCTTTCGGGTAGTCCTCGAAATCTGGGTTATGTCACATTGTAATAGCAAGCTCGGATCCCAGCCCTACCAGTTCTTCCTGTCAGACGAGAACGGACATGATCAGCTCAGCTTGGTTTAATTGTTCCCGGAAGCTGGTATTGAGGAATTATCCGTAATCATAATATTCCACGCTCTTGAAATTCCGCAACCAAATGAGTGTATGCCAATGATCATTCACGAGCGTCATCCACTGGCAACGAAAGCACATGGCTCATGTGAATCTTTCAAGACAAGTGGCCTAGCTTATGACTTGGATAGACTGGGTTCATCAAGCAACACGTTGACGGCTTCGGTCCATTCCGCTATCAGTTTCAGGAGAAGTGGATCAGCAGACGACAATCGCTTCGCTTGACTGGGCAAGTCCATCTTACATGTCTAGAATTTACCTTGCTAGATGAAGCTTCTCCTTTCCTGATGTCTTAGTTATATCCAGCATTTGCACTATCACAATTAATAGCGTGCCTTGTGTCTTTTTATTGCCACAGCGCTGTACAGCCACTCCATTAGCCTATGTAAAGAATGTTAATTTCCCCTGCTCTGAATTTGTTGCTATAGGTACTGATAGTGAGATAAGCCTGAGGTAGAAGCTGCCCTTCTGCATACTCGTCAAGCCGATGTCTGCGGCACGTGAACTATTCCCGATTCGTACCAATTGGGTATGCAGCTACTAACCCGCATATCGCTGGGATTTTATTTTCCAATTATCGCTATCGTGGAGCGTTATGCTACCAATAACTCTATCTGACAGTTGAAAACAGTTCTTAGCGTGGTTGGCTCTGTCAGACATGTAAACTTTAACTAATACAGTGGCCAAGGGTGGCAGGTTCAAGCATGGAGAATGTTATCCTTATAATGAAAGTCACTGGAATTCGTTTATTTAGTCTTCAATAAGATTGCATTATCAAGGGAGAAATGGAGAGGGTTACCGGATGGGCCGCTTCCATATTTATCAAGGGCAGCGTGACAGCTAGACTGCAAGTAGTATTGGTAGGAATTATGCGAATAGAAAATTACTAGTGCTAAATCTAGACTATTGCCAGATGCTTTATCGTGCCTGGCATAGTGAGACATCTCACCCAGCCATTGGCTTTAGCTCAACGTGATTGGGTAGAATAGGTGCCCTTGCATGTTTTCGGGTCTAGCAGGAGCATTATAGGAATTTTTGAATGCAGGAGACTTGAATTCCTTCAAGGGGCACTCATAGCGGATTCGAAAACGGGAGACAGATACTCTCAAGAGAAACTGTATATATGGCCATCCAACTTCCCGTCTAAATCTTACTATCTCATCCTCAGTTCAGTTTCCCATTGTGGATCAGGTCACTCTTTTAACCAACTCATTCATTCATTCATTCACTCACTAATAATTTGCAAAAAAGCTAATTCTTCAAAATGCGTTTCACTTACGGATTGCTTGGGGCTCTGGCCTCGAGCGCTATGGGTCAGCGATTCACCAACACCAGTACTTCTGCTGTTACCACTACATCTGAAGCCCCGACCAGCACCTCTTCTGGCGTCATCGGTCCTCCTGAGCCTGTTGATCTCAGCTCCGCCATCCTTGGTCCTTTCGCCGAGTTTATCAACCTTCCCGGAGGTGGCATTGCTATGTAAGCATATCAAACATCTAACAATCTTGACAATCACTAACATGGACGATAGTCAACTGTCTGCCCCGGCCAGTGGTCTTGCTTCCTTCAGCATTTCTGGAGACCTGCCCGAGAACATCAAGCTTAACGACTTGATCAACATCCTCTTCAGCCTCCTTGTCTTTGATCCCGACAACAGGAAGCGAGCTCTCACCGACTGTAGCCTCGACGTTACTCTCAACGGTGCCAATGTCTTCAGCGAGCAGGCCCAGTCCACAGGCAACGAGTTTTTCCAGAGAGCTAGTTCAGCTACTGAAGCTACTGGTAACCAACAGGATGGTGACCAAGCTGGTCTCGAGTTCGTGCAGACTTGCGGCGACAACCCTGTCAAGTTCCAAGTTACCGATGTCAAGGTTGCTCCCAACACTGGAAGCGACAATGGCCCTGGCGATGGTGGCAATGGTGGCAACGGCCCCATCACTACCGGAACCGATGGCGAGCTCATTACTACCGGTACTGATGTTCCTACCGATAGCGAGGGTAACCCTATCATCACTGCTACTGAGTCTATTCCTACCGATAGCGAGGGCAACCCCATCGTCACCGGCTCTCAGACTCTCCCTACTGACAGCGAGGGCAACCCCATTGTCACTGGTACCGAGACTTTGTCTACCGATAGCGAGGGCAACCCTATCGTCACTGGTACTCAGACCTTCTCTACCGACAGTGCTGGCAACCCCATCACTACCGGTACTGATGTCACTGACACTGTTTCTGAGCCCACCGCTTCTGAGACTTCCGTTGCTGGCTTCCCCCCTACCGTCGGCGAGTTCTCTCTCTTCGGCTGTGTTGGATCTTCTGCTGGCTTCCCCACCTTTGAGCTTGCCCAGTCCAGCGGCTCCATGGACCTCGATCTTTGCGCCAGCCTTTGCGGTGACAGTGCCTACTTTGGTGTTTACGACACGTAAGTTCCCCATATCAGTATATCTACTGCATCATACTAACGAGTGCTCTAGTGACTGCTACTGTGGTGACGTTGTTGACTCCGACAACACCAGCCGAACTGGCCTCGACTCTTGTGACATTGAGTGCCCTGGTGACGACACTGAGTTCTGCGGTGGTGACGCTCCTATCTCTCGCCGCAGCCGCATCCATGCTCGCCAGGCTATCCCCAACACCATCCTCCTCACTGTCTACGTCCAGCTCGGCGGTCCTGATTCCACTGTCACCAACATCATCGATGCTACTGTGACCGACCAGTCCACCATCACCACCACCTTCGTCACCACCATTGCCGGCCCTACCACCACTGAAATCCAGACTGTCACTGCCATCTACGAGTGCCACAGCGGCCAGTGCTACCCCAACACTGGTGAGTACTGCTACAACGGCAAGTGCTATAACAACGGTAACAAAGGTGGTCATGTCATTGTCATCTTCGCGCCCTACCCTGGTGAGGAGTGCGATGGCCAGACTGTCTACATCTCCGAGTCTTGCAACTGCAAGGGTGGCTCTCAATACGTCCCCAAGTACTGCATCAGCGGCAGCTGCAACGGCCTCACTGTCTACAAGCCCAAGGAGACTTCTCACTACTCTAAGCACGATGTCTACTACACTGCTGCCGACTGCGATGTCTGCGAGCACGGAGATGTCGTCTACAAGCCTTGGGAGGACAGCTGGGGTACCCCCAGCCACCCTGTCTACGGTGACCATGGTGTTCCCAGCTGCTCCAAGCCTGGCTGCCCTGTCTACAAGGAGGAGTCCGACTACAACAACCACAGTGATGATAGCTCCAGCCACCAGGGGTCTGACTACGGCTCTGACTCTGGTTCCAAGGGTGCTGACTCCGGCTCTGACTACGGCTCTGACTCTGGCTCCAAGGGCGCTGAGGCTGGTCCTGGAGGAGACAGCTCTGACTCTGGTTCCAAGGGTTCTGAGGCCGGTCCTGGAGGAGACAGCTCTGACTCTGGTTCCAAGGGTTCTGAGGCTGGTCCTGGAGGAGACAGCTATGACTCCGGCTCCAAGGGTGCCGAGGCTGGCCCTGGAGGAGATAGCTCTGACTCTGGTTCCAAGGGCGTCTCTCCTAACCCTGGTGCTGACTCCGGCTCTGACTATGGCTCTGACTCTGGTTCCAAGGGCGCTGAGGCTGGTCCCGGAGGAGATAGCTCTGACTCCGGCTCTAAGGGCGCTGAGGCCGGCCCTGGAGGAGATAGCTCTGACTCCGGCTCCAAGGGCGTCTCAGGCCACCCTGACTCCGACATGCCCGTCACTGTCTCCAGTGCCGGCAAGCAGGCTGTCAGCGCCGTTGCCCTTCTTGCTGCTGTTGTTGTGGCCCTCTTCTAGACGCCTCGAGCTTTAACCTTGTCTGATCTTTGCTTTCTTTCTGGTTTTCTCTTTGGGGAGAGTGGTGGCATATCTTCTTATGCCACTGGATTGTAGTTAGACTTACGCAGTTTCAATTCTACTCGGGTTTCTGGGAATGGCTTGCATCTGTACGCATTAATACTGTCTAGACGTTCTTTATGATAATCGTGTTTCCACAAATGTGTTATGCCTTGATCTGAAACTGTGAAATGCAATGTCTTGAACCAAACCTGGGATTACATTACTCTGAACTACTGTTTGTCGTTCTGATATGTGGCTACTAGTGGCGGGTATCAGACTGTCTTGAGTGACCACTCCTTGGTATGCAAATGTTCTTTTTCCATGTCTTGGCCCAGATCCCATGTGACTTGAGGTTGAAACTGGTGAGGAATGATACATGGCTTTGCTTTGTAAAGCCATTTGAGAAAGCTGTTATGAGTAAAACCCAAGGAATTGCTGAATGGGACATAGCAACTGCCGAACTTTCAGAGCTGAAAAGTTCAATCTCACGCAAAACATTGCGTTGCTTGCGACATCTAAAATCTTGTCATTTTTCGTATTGTCGTCCAACTGAAATCAGAATGAACCCGCCATGCAAGCTCACCAGGCGGTTCGGTAAATAATCGAGATTTTACCTAATTTTATGATAAGTTACTATAATAGCTAGGGCACATGTTAGGCCAAAGATTGACTAAAGTGCCTAATTTATTTTATCATCCCTTACCTAAACTGAGGTAAAGTTCCCCATCTGGGTGATCTTGCTTCGCGACCGGGCCGCTTCCACGGGACCCTGGCAGTTTACAAACTCAAAAAGAATGGGCCTGCATTAAGAGGCGTATTTATGTGCTGATCATAAAGCACAGGGCTTGATGTCTCTTCGGTTGTGTCAAGAGTATAAGCTTAAGTAACAAGCGTCGTGGTGATTCGGGGTTTGTCCGACTGATATTACCTCTTTGAGAAATTCTTCAATGTCGTTCTTTGAGCGGCGAATGACGCGAGCAGTGCAGAACATCGCTGATGGGTTGAAATCCGATAAACGGCCCGCAAAATGCCTATCTTGAGTTTTAAATCGATGTCAGTGCGGAACCCTGTAACTAGGAAAGGAAAACAGACCACGGATTCGCTACAATCCCAGGCGAGTAATACAGGGTGATGATGCTTGGTATATAACTCTTGTTCCATCATTTTCTGTATCCTGCTATGCCAGGTGCGCCTCGATTTCGTCAACTTTTCTTTAGTTCTTCACTGATACTCTCAAAGTCCGTGATTAAAACAAGAGACGGTTGTAATGGCGACGACTTCATCTGAACCCCGGGCAGATACACCCACAGAGACTATAGACTCGCATCCTCCTCAGACGGGAATCTTCAAACACATCTCGAAAACAATTCCTTACTTTCGCAACCCCAGACATGTCCTGCTTCTCAAGCTTGACTGTCTCCTCCTTACATGGACCTTCATTGCGGGAATCATGAAGGAAATGGACCAGTCGGCAACTACGCAAGCATATGTGTCTGGAATGAGAGAGGCATTGAGTCTGTACGGCAATGAATTGGTTGAGTTCAACACATATTTCTCGATCGGTTATGCCATTGGCTTGGTTCCCGGGCAGCTTGCTCAAACTAGAGTGAGTTTAACGTCAACTACCATGCTCTAAAAGTCAATACTAATAAGATTACAGGTCCGACCTTCTGTGTTTCTTCCAACTTGTGAGATCATTTGGGGATTGTTCGTTATAGTGTAAGTCATCTTCAAAGACGATTCTCGCTTGACAACTTTTAACTTACACCCAATTATAGTACCTGCAAAGCTCAGAATGCAACTACTATTTACGCCCTGCGTTTCTTCCTCGGACTCTTCTCGGCCGTCTTCTGGCCTAGTGTCGTCTCCCTGATCTTCAACTGGTATACACCCAAAGAACTAGCGTTTCGAATCGCCTGCTTCAACGTTTCAGACGTTGCTGGAGCCATGTTTCTCGGAGCCCTACAGGCAGCCCTTTATCGCAACATGGATGGCGTTCACGGAATAGCTGGTTGGCAGTGGCTTTTCATCATTTCAGGCGCTACCACCATCGGTCAGGGAATTATTGGCTTCTTTGTCATCCCCGACACCCCAGCTTATACTCGTGCCAAGTGGTTGACAGAGAAGGAGAAGGAATTATCACGCGAGCGAATGGGAAGCTTTGGCGCCAACACGTCCAAACTGATTCCTGCGTCTGTCTTGAAGCAAAAGCTACGCAAGTTGATTGTTCATCCTGTCACTTACTTCTTCTTGCTTGCTTTCGCCATGGACGCCTGGGCGCACCGAGCCAACTCTTACTTTGTCCTCTACATCGAAAGTCTCAAAGATAGCGCTGGGAACCGACTGTACAGCACCTACCAAGTCAATATCCTGCCATTAGGCGGCTATGCTCTGCAGATCTTCACTAATCTGATTCTTAACGGCTTATCCGACTGGAAGCACTGGAGATGGCAGATCAGTTCCGGCTGTGCCTTCTTTTTCGGTGTCATGCTGAGTGTGCTCTGCGCTTGGCCATCAGACCACAAAGTCGTGATGGGATTCTACTTCATGACTTATGCCGCCAACGCAGGTGGCCCGGCATTAATGGCATGGTTTGCTGAACTTATGCGAAAGGAGCCTGAAGCAAGAGCAATTGTCGTCGCTCTCACGGTTATGATCGTGTATATCGGTCATGCAACCATCCCGCTTCGCGCTTTCAGAGTCTCCGATGCACCAAAATATCCCATTGGATTTCCACTTACTACTGCCTTTTCCTTTGCGTCAGTCTTTGTACAGCTCGGCATGCTGCGGTGGTCTCGCAGGAACCCGCAACTCATCAAGAATGGTTACGACGGTACCAAGAATGACTCAAGGGTGTCTGATGAGGAGAACTCCGATAGTGTCGAAGGAGATGGAGCAAGTGTTGGACGTGACGGAGAATACTCAACAAAGGAAAAGACTGCAAACCCAGTGGTCTCCAAACTGGACGGGTAAGACACAGGCTGTTTTGCATTGGCTTTGGATAGTCTAGATAGCAATAGCTTTGTTTACGAAATGTTTATGAAATATCATCTCTCTTCCCAAGCCATGGACAATGTATATGTAGATCTCACTAAAAGAATGCCGATACTCATATGCCAGTACGACCAACATCCTCATTCATGGCAATCAAGCCCGCTCTTTGGAAGCATGGCCTTGGGGCTCGAAAAAAATTCGGAGTAAAGTTTTAGCTTTTCTATGCCCTAACTTTTACTAAATTTTCTCGTACTTCTAAGAATCATATAATCTTATAGCCTAAACTTTAAGGACTCTTATAATAAGTTTTCAAAGATTATAGAATGGATGGATGGACTATTACCCAGATGCAGCGCTTATCATACAACAGCAGAAGACGGCACTGAGTCAGATTGTGCCTTGTCCAACTCGAATGAGTCCTTTGATCCTCTGAGACGGAAATCAGCCTCCTCCCACTGCCCTCCGAAACAAGCTCCGGGGTGTCCAATCGCGAGACAAGCCGTAGCAATAACTATCATAGTACCCTCAAGTAGCATGAAGGCAACCTCGTCATTGGCGATCTTGCTTTGGTAGCCTTCGCTGAGTTCAGCAACTCGGTATGCAGTTCTGATCAAGATAAGGAGTGTGGCAGTCGACAGGCCTTTAAACCAGCCATGTTAAACTAATCCGTAAGTAAGGCGAGAGTGAGGAAACTTACAGGCTAGGAATGTCTTGAACCTCCAAGCGCTACGCAGCTGGCCGAAGTCGGGATTCCAATTATCCCGACGACGATAGGCTCTGAATCCAAACTCGCCAGCAAGTGCTATAAAGAGAGTAATGAAAGCCAGATGTGAGATGAGCCCGGTCTTCATAATAGCCATACCGGTATCTCTCGTACTCGTGCTTTGGTCTTCACCTCCCAATATTGCGCCACCAGCTGCTTGAAGTGCAAGTGCTATGAAGTCGGAGAGCATGAAGGTGATGGTATAAGTGCGAGGGGTAAAGCGCGACAGATGCTGGCCATAAACCGCAATTATCCGGGCCAAGCAAAGATAGATGGCGGCACTAAAGAAGGCCGGGCCAATGGTTATTGTGACGATGTACCTGATATCAGATTAGATCATCATTGTGCCGACTTGGAAGGATAATACGGCGATTTACATGAGAAATCCCTTCTCTCCAAAGTGCATTCTTATACGAGCGACATAGCCGATGATCTCTAAAATATGACCACACAACATTCCGAAAAGAAATCCCCAAGTTTTGTAACGAATGCTGTAGTAGAGTTGGGACATGCCGAGGAGTGCATGGCATACAAGGAAAAAGGCGTTGCCGCCCAAGTTAGGCTCACTCATAGTCATGATTTTTCAAGAAGAGCTTCGGGTCTTGATAGATAAAGAGAACTTGATAAATACAAATAGTGGTTGACGAGTGTACGATTTGATACTGATAAACTATACTCCAAGTGCAGGTTGCTTGCGCTTAAGTACTTGACTGCCTGAGTACAAAGACTACTTGACAGACGAACCGTCCAATCACCACATTTCGTTTGCCCTCTTCTAAAAAGGCTGTGCTCTTGGCCGAGAAAGGAGAAATTCCTTCTCAAGGTGGTCTTTTATTCATTGTTGTATCTGCTAATACCTTGCCCAATCACCCTCTGAGCTGAAAGAACCCATGTCTTGTGGCGTCAACCCGATCCAGAGAGTCATTGGTCTTTAGACGAGCAGACCAATCAGCAAATATCGCGGTTGGGTCCATCTCCACAGCCCAAGTCGTCAGCAGTTGCTGTCACGATTGAGTTCGCTATTTGAATAGATCCCCTTTGCTTTCTGTGCTTCAAACATAATGAACCCATTCTTCTTATCATATTCTGCAGTATCGTAATCTCGAAGACAGAGAAACGCGGTGCCGGGTTCTTAACCATGTCGTCAAACCCCCGCCCTCAGCGCAAGAGAGCCAAGCATACACGTTCTAAGTTAGGCTGTGGAGTATGCCGGTAAGTTCAATGACGGCTCGCTGGGCCTTGCTTGAGTTACGGCAGCACAGTATTGACCTCTCCAGTATTCGTCGTGTCAGATGTGATCGTACTAGGCCAGCTTGCGAGCGTTGTACCAAAACTGGCCGACAATGCGATGGCTACCCCGTCAGAGATCCATCGGATGCAAACTCCCCCGTGGACAAGAGAGCCTTAGTACCCTCATTATCAACTGGACCTGCTAGTCTCTCGATTTTACCTACCCGTTTCCACCCCAGTCTTGACGCTCAAGGGGTTAGAGCTCTAGAGTACTTTCAACTTAAAGCAGCACCAGAGCTGTGCGGTTTCTTTGAGAATGACTTATGGTATACTTTGGTTCTGCAAGTCAGCCGCCGCGAAACATGTATACAACGTATGATTATCGCCCTTGGCTTCTTACATGAGAGCTTTCACGCCGCACACACCCATAAAGACTCCTCGCTATCTATACCCAACCTGCGTCAACGAGCCATCAGTGAGTACGGTTCTGGCCTCAATCATTTGAACTACCATATATCAACCCAAGGCTGGGCCAACCTGGAGATCACAGTGCTCTGCTCTATCCTCTGCGTCACTTTTGAGTGGCTGCGAGGCGACTATGACGCTGCGTATACACATCTTGGAAGCAGCATACTCGTTCTATCCCAATGGACCGATGGAAAGAGTCGTCTTACCAATGGAACATCCCCGTCATCTCCTGGAGGGTACATGATTCAAACGCAACTTTATCCGCTTTGGATAAGCTTAGTCCTTCAAGCACGCACGATGCCCGTCAAGTCCATATTACCAGAGAAGATGCCATGGCTAAGCGAAGAAATCTCTGGTCCCTTCACTAGTCTACAAGAAGCTCGGAAAGCCCTCGATGTTCTTTTGGCCTGTGTCCTCCCAGTAACTATCTCACCAAAACGCATGGAAAGGCCCCGATACGTCCCTCCTTTTGAACTTACCTGTCTCTTTGACGAGTGGTCTGATAAGTTCACGGCCTTCCTTGCTACCCAGGATTTGAGTGAACGAGCAGTTCCTCGCGTCACCATAATGAACCTTTGGTTCAGAACTGCACGAATTATTTTTGCTTCCACTTTTTCGACAGATGAAATCACCTTTGACGCACTTCTAGAAGAGTTCACATACATCATCAACAAAGCTGAGGAGCTACTTTCGTCCCCAGAAACAAGATACTCCGTGGATATCGGGGTAGTTCCACCTCTTTACTATGCGGCCCTCAAATGCCGAGATCCAACAATACGCCGTCGATCTGTCACGATATTACAGTCCGCTCCACGCCGAGAAGCAGGCTGGGATAGCCTGGGTACATCCTGTATTCTCAAAGAAGTGATACGAATAGAAGAGAATGGTTTGGGGAATGTCATGAGCCAGTACGACGTTCCTGGTTCGGCAAGGATATGCGATATGCATGTGGTCACGGACGTAGAGAACCAGAAGGTTTGCCTCAAGGCACTACAGCAGGGCGCTCATAGCTGGGGTCAAGAAAAGGTATTTACTTGGTGAGACTTTGGTATGAACGAAGACTTCTTCAGAGGACTTTTGTGCTGTGGCTTTTCCTCCCAGGGACGGATGTATTAACATGTTTTTATAAGAACAACCACTCATTGTGGGATGTAGACCACAACAAATGCGACAATCCCTTCTTGTTCCTGATTAACTATTAAAACGAGTTATTTTCTTTCATCTTGTGTTACTGTATTTATAGCAAGATTTTAAACGCATATGAACAACAACAATTCACTGCATGAGATCTATCACTACCACGTCGAAGAATATCGCACTACCCTAAAGTCAAATGCCAGTCTTTATTGTATCTATGTAGTATTGACAAATCGAATCCAACACGAAATACCCGATGTCAGTCGATTAACGAGCCTATGAGAGCTCAATAGAATGAGACATTTATTCTTTACCATTACGAAATTTGTCGAGCGAATTTTCCATCGTAATTATGAAACAATTTCACTGGGCCAAGGGATCCTAGCAGCTATCCACTTACAAGGCCTCCTGCTAGGTAATCAGGTAGTTTTTCCAAGTGAAACGGCGGGCGACGGTGGGTTCATGGCACCGTATTATCTCCACAAGTTGTTGGAGTCTCGGCCCGAATCGAATGGTCAGTGAGCATTGCCATATCATGAATCTGTATGGGGTATACATCGATATGGGGGATACATTGATATATCTCAATCAAGAGGGAAGAATTGAAGTGATCTTCTGTTGGCTTCTCGGATACCATCGTAATTTTAGGTTAGACAGGCAGATACTACCTTTAAGACTATAGATGCAGCGGAAATTAAACACGGGATATAAACTCCTTAGCACACCACGATATCACCAGGCAGTCTGTATCATCAACCCACGAGTACCAAGACTCCATCTTCATAGCTAGACAAATCTGATACCTAGTGTCCCACGGGGGAGGGGAATAGTTAATCGGTTTACAGCGGCTATTTACGTACTCAAAAGCAATTCTCGACCTATTTGCCTCCCATGATCGTGGAGGTAGACGAAGGCGGGAGCCCGGTAAGAGGAGCCGGATCAACCCCTGAGCTGAAGCCGTAACGGTTCATGATGACTTCTTTTCGCGTTATTGACCCAGGCCCAGGGTCTAGGTCAGTTACGAGCTTTGAGTAAAATTTATCTTGGCGTGCGACCAACAGAACGGAGTCTCTCCGTTTCTCTCTAGCGTCTTAGGTAATTATGGATCGACGGCTTCTAGAGCGCGTTCCGTACATAACCGAGCTTTTCCCAGAGTAGAAAGGCTGGGTCCACGGTGAGAGAGAATGGCCGACAGGGGAGAAATCTCTCCTCTGGCCTCTGGCCTCTGGTCTTTTGGGGGAGGCCCCTGACTCCTGAGTAAAGAAAGCCGTCCCGTCTTTTTCACAGCCCTGAGCCCTGACCAGCTTGAACCCTTCTCTTTCTTGCCGTGCCGATACCAACCTTTGTGACCAGCAAGGCCCAGTTATTCAATTTGCCAGAACAGAATCTGATTCGATCTTGAGAGAGACCGTACGCACCGACCGAACGATCGATCGAAACCTCTCAACTTGGAACAACTATCTACACAATGTCGGGTCTCGACGCGCCAGAGGTTGCCGCAGCCTACGATGCTGTCCGCTCAGATAAGGATGAGACCAACTGGCTACTCATCTCGTACGCCGCCGCCACCGGAAACAAGTTGACTCTCACCAAGACGGGCACAGGCGGTCTGTCGGAGCTGGTGTCGGAGCTGGACGACGGCCAGGTCCAGTACGGTTACGTGCGCGTCGAGTACGCCAACGATAAGGAGAGCACAAGAGTCAAGTTTGCCCTCGTGGTCTGGATCGGCGAGAACACAAAGGTCATGCGTAAGGCGCGCGTCAGCATCGAGAGCGGCGACGTCAAGAGCCAATTGGCCCACCACAGTATCGCTGTGACGACGGGTGATAAGTCAGAGCTGGACGAGAAGGATATCGTGATAAGGCTGAGGAAGGTTGGCGGTGCCGACTACAACGGAGGACGGGGTTGAGAGCCGGGGAAATTGAGCTGCATGCATATACATCCATCCCATCCATACACTACATATTACACACATACATACAAGGAACGGCCCGTCATTCAAGCGTTATCAGGGACGGGCAAGGCAAACCGGTCACGTGTCGGTGAGGAATAGTCGATGTCGCCGAACTACTTAGTTAGGAATAAGCCCACGACTATCATGGACGAGGATGCTGTGCATGTTTGGGCTGATGATGCGAGACCTCTCACCAACGATACGGAATGATAACCGCCATCAACTCGGGTGATATTATCGAGATGTTAGTACCAGGATATGGCACGGGTCCTGATACCCTGACGATCGATTACCCTCTATTCACCAAATTAGGATAAGTCAGGATCGGAAACCTTTCAGATCCCGACATTGCATTGCATTGAGGAGGACTTGGTAATTGGAGGTTGTTCTATGCATGATCTACCTGTTTCACAAGCATCCAGCTGGGACATCTGTGCTCACGTACCTAGGTCCTGCAGACGCTCACCTCGGCATTGGCCTCCTCGGGTGAAACCTAGGACGCGGACGCTTCTCAGTTAATTAAACAGCAACTACCATTTCACGTTCTCGACCACGAAAACAAAACCCGCGGCTGAAAGCTTGGCTCAATACCTGAACTGAGCAGCCCTGTACAACCGACAACTCGCAGACGGCGCGGTATTAAACTAATCTCCTTCCGATTTGAGCTGTAGACGCCGAAACCTTCTGTCGGCCTGTCCGTCCCGGTGCGCCCACTCCAGTTAGAGTATGACGTCGAACAAGGGCTTCAGCCTATCGTCTTCCCCAGTCAGCGCCCTCTCCATGAGTCGTGGAGCTCTCTCTCAGCCCCACGCAAACTAGACAGTTTTCCAAGGATGGCGTCCGTCAAAAGCCTATCAGACGCTGCCCCTCGAATGGGCTTCCAGAGCCGTACCACTTTCTCGGTGGGGGGACAAGAAAAAGATGATACGGGGCGGAGCATCGGTGATAGCGTCCATTGCTTCTGAGAGGTTGCAGGCTGTACGCTGTAATCAGTAATATTCCCCCGTCACTACTCCGTACAGAACCAACGATATCTTATCCCCCTGGTCGACAAGCTACCCAGTAACAGCTACTGTACGTAACCCCCCCCGATGACCCTTGGCTTCCCATTCCCATCGTGTGGGAACCACCCCATCTTCCAAGACCCAAGACCCAAGTCTCAATCTTTTCACCTTGTCCACTTTTGGACATGTCTTGGCTATCCCTGCCATGGATATTGATTGCCACCACGCACATGGAACCCACACTACAGTAGATAATTGGCCCCCCATGTCTACTCCAAATTTCTTCATGGTCTTTTCTTCCCCAGATTCATTCAATCCTTTCTTACTTTCTTTTTAATCCCCCTCACTTCCACCTCTCGACGGGATTCGCGTGTCACTCTCTCTTCTCTCGATCCCACGCTCACCACCAACACTCTGCTGAACTCTCACCCCAAGTCAGCTTTGTTGTTATATCCCGACCCTTATCGAGGCCATGTCCAGCCCCAAACTCGACACGGCCAGTACAAGCACCGGCGCCATGGATCCCAATTTCGACCAAAAGCCTCGCCGAGGCTCAAAAGCCGCCTCTGGCAACCCAGAAGCTGCCGATCAGCTTCTCGAGAACCTGGGCTACAAGGCTGAGCTTTCTCGTAACCGCTCGACCTTCCAGGTCGCCTTCATGTCCTTCGTTCTCGCTTCCATTCCTTATGGTCTCGCTACAACCATGGTATACCCATTGATTGGCGGCGGCCCTGTCAACGTCATCTGGGGATGGTTCGCTGTCTCACTGATCATTGTTTGTGTTGCTGCATCTCTCGGTGAAATCACCAGTGTTTATCCCACTGCTGGAGGTACTTACCAATGCTCTTCCCTGTCGCGTTGTGCTTTATCCGTCTTGTGGTCGCGTGCCTTGCTTTATCCGTCTCGTCCTCCCTCGTCTAAGTGAATGCGACTGATCGCGTGATTAGGTGTTTACTACCAAGCTTTCATGCTCTCTCCTCCTCGATGGCGCCGTATTGCAAGCTGGATTACCGGCTGGCTCTATGTCGTGGGAAACATTACTATCACACTCTCTGTGAACTTCGGAACCGCTCTGTTCGTCGTCGGTTGTGTCAATGTCTTCGAATCGAGCCCCGGTGTTGGTGTCATGTCCGGCGAGGCCTACCAGGTCTTCCTGATCTTCTTGGCCATCACTATCCTGTGCAATGCTATCTCCGCGTTGGGCAACAAGTGGCTCCCTTGGATCGATGTATGCTTGCTCTCTTCTCTCCTCACGTGAACGTAACGATTGCTGATGCTCTGCGCAAAGACTGCCGCTATCTTCTGGACTTTTGCTGGTGTTATCGCTATTGTTGTTGCAGTTCTGGCCATTGCCAAGAACGGACGCCGCGATGCCAAATATGTCTTTACTCATTTCGAAGTCAACTCTGGCTGGCCCGATGGCTGGTCCTTCTGTGTCGGTCTCCTTCACGCTGCCTATGCTACTTCCTCCACTGGCATGATTATCTCGTGAGTTTTGCCAGATCTGCAACTTGTCCGCCATTTATTTCTCAGGACTGCTGTACTAACTCTGACCAGCATGTGTGAAGAGGTCCAGAAGCCCCAGGTCCAGGTTCCCAAGGCCATGGTCGCCACTATCTTTATCAACACCTTCGCCGGTCTTCTCTTCATCATCCCTTTGATGTTCGTTCTTCCCGACATCCAGGAACTCATCGTTTCTGCCCAGCCCGTGCCTCTGATCATCAAGAGCGCTGTTGGTAGCTCTGGCGGTACCTTTGGTCTTCTCGTCCCTCTGATGGTCCTGGCTATCATCTGCGGTATTGGCTGCACAACTGCCTCCTCTCGATGCGTATGGGCCTTTGCCCGTGATGGTGCTATCCCCGGCGCCAAGTGGTGGTCCAAGGTCAACACCAAGCTCGATGTCCCTCTTAACGCTATGATGCTCAGCATGGTCATCGAAATCATCCTGGGTGTCATCTACTTCGGCTCTTCGGCTGCATTCAACGCTTTCTCCGGTGTCGGTGTCATTTGCTTGACTGCTTCCTACGCTACCCCCATTACTATCAGTCTCTTCACTGGTCGTAAGCAGGTTAAGACTGGACAGTTCTACCTTGGTACTTTCGGAGCCGTCGCCAACGTTATTGCTATCGGTATGTGCTCTACCCTCTTTCATTGTGATATGTCTTGCTTACTTTTTAGCCTGGTCTCTGTTGGCTCTGCCACTCTTCTGCATGCCCTCAGCTATCCCTGTCACTCCCGAAACCGTGAACTATGCTCCCGTCGTGTTTGTGTTTGCTTGCATGGTTTCCGGAATCTGGTACTGGGTCTGGGGTCACAAGAACTATGCTGGCCCGCCCACCAACGAGGAGTAAGCTGTCCAAGCTAGCAGGGTCTAGATGCTTGACAGTTTGCTTCCAATATTTCATATCAGTATATACATAGGAGGACATAGTCGTGGCTGTGCTAGCCGGCACGATATGCTAGATACCCCTACCTTGCTTAGATTCAGGGCTGCCATTGCTCTCTATGTTAGCTAGGACGTTCATAATTCAATACATATTAAGCTTCAATTGATCCCATCATTTGTTGAGTGCCTCGACTTGCTGCAGATTCTAGAAGATCTGAAAAGCGTACTGTGGCACAGATGTTGAATGTTTCAACTATTAAGGAATTGTTGAGCCTGGCCTCTGAGATGTGCACATTACCTTTACATAGTTGGCTGTTCCAGGTATCCAAATTGAGAAGTTTCGGTGTTCACACTTGGCAGAGGAGGGCTCAATTACTATGTAAACTTCAAATGACACTATTGACAAGCTTTATGCTAAGCTCAGCTACTAAGCCCTTTGTCTGGCTTTGCCATACATGCCGTAGTCAACCGAAGATGTCCACATCTTGTTTGAGTCAACTCAACGTCAAGTGCTATTTACTTTGATACACAACGCAGCCTCTACTTCGCCCCACAGCTTCAATGCTTTCTCTAATTCAGACTGATATGAGTTTTTTTGTTCTGTTGGAAGTTGCTTAAGTGATGCATGAATTGTCGTAGCTGAGTTTCGCAGCGTGATTGAAGAACAATTCATTCTCGCTGACCTAACCTATCTTCCAAATACATACCTTTAGTCTCAAGAGGCCTGGGCAGAGGCTACAGTGAACCGATACTCATGTCAATTCATAGCAATAGGCTTGGCCCTCACTATAGTAGCTTAGATTTGACTTGGAAAAGTCCCCGCGTGATAGCTATTCCAATTGTCTTCGTTAACAAGGGTCATGGTCAGGTTATATATTCGATACTCAACAGCAAAACAAATGAACAAATCTCAACACATGCCGAATCTTGACCAATCATGTGACTGAAGAGCATTGTATTGACTGCGCTGTAGAGAAATTCTTTACCGGGGCTCGTATTATTCTATTTGGTTAACGACGAACCAGCGTTCCAAGACAATCTTCCACGTCCTACTACTCTACATAGGACCAAGCAGGAAACGCATCTACATTAATAATTGAATGAAACTTCAAGTCTGGACCGTAGTAGTCACGCTAATTATAGTCACGGCAAGAGCACACTCGTCATTGAACACATCTGGCCTGAGTATGCTGTGCAAACTAACTCTTGTTCTCTCAGAGGCAAGTTGCTTCAACAGGACCATAGGACATATCGTTTTCATATGGTTCGTGTCTTGATCTACCGTTAAGGCACTTAACAGATTCGTATTTCTGTTTTATGTCTGACCGCTGCTGAAATTTGTGAGTGTTCTGGATATCTAATGAGATAGGGTGAGAGAATCAACTCAACTGCTTAAGTTTAGAAATGACTATCAATATGAATGTGATTCTATTTTCTGTAATGACCTGACTGAATGTGCTATGGCTTTAAATACTTACTTTCCTTTGACGGCCATCCCAGCATAAGCATCCCAGCCGGCGCCGAGTTCTTCTGTAGAAATTCATTTCCATATGCTTATTCTGATATTTAGATCACTCTTTGGTATCAGAGCTGGTAAACCCCACAATGTATACTTTTTTAACATAAATAGGGAATGGCTATTTTATTCTCAGAGTGATTCGGCTAGAATGAATGGTAAATCGTAGTAATCTGGCTCTCCAGCCCATCCAACTTCGTAGCTCATTCCAGAAACTATCTGCTGGAATTCCAATCTCTCATTTACTCTGACTTGCATAGATGATTCAGTACTCCTATCATGGAAGCCCCCATCGACTACATCACTTAGTATTGTTCGATCCTCGAATACTGATGGGAACTCCGATCGCGTGGTTCACATTCAACTCGAAGCCGAAAAGGTCAATATCAACATCCTTTCATGTGATAGAGCTTCGGTCTTGTACACATCTACACAGCCAGTTATGTACAGTTGTACAGGTTACACTTATAATTCAATTCATCACCGTTGCCCAGCCACCATCGTGCAGTTTGGCCACATGGTAGCTACTCGTCCTTCAGCCAAGTGGCAAGCTCATAGTACTTCCATGATAGTATTACAAACCATCACGGCGGAGTTAGCTCGGTCTCCTCTAAATTCCCATCTTCTTCGGACGTTGTCCATGGGTTTGGGAGGTTCGGACGAATGTCACGACATGAACAGCTGATCTTCCTTTGAAATCAACGTCAGCCATCAGCACAAGAGTACACAGCAAATCACCACGTTTCTTACGGAAGCAGTGGAACCTGACCGGTCAAAACGGTTATGAGGCGAGAGAAGCCAAGGGGTAGCTATGCATATGCTGTGCCACCACAGACGTATACGGGCCCTGACGTTCCCTTCAGAGAGTCCTACATTAACCGATGAACTGTTCATATGCAGTCTTGTTACATCATGTTACTCCAAAACAGGAAAGCCGCTTCTAGCCTTGTGCTTATACCACCAAGGCCATGCTTTCGATGAGACTGGGACGCTACACTGGGATTGAAGGTGTATGGCTCTGACTTGGCAGTTTGTAAGCACATCCGATCGAATCGGACTTCAGAAGATCACAGACTCATCATGCAGTACACTGAGGGCAATGAGCTGATGCGATCACAGGATGAAAGCTGTCAATGGACGACATTGAGCAACACTGTCGTATCAAGATCAGTGTTATCGGATTCTTTTCACATATTTGCAAAGCCTAATGGTCAATTAGACGAGGCAATATAGCTCTCTACATACAAACAGCTCGAGAAACGGTATAAACCTCGGCAAGTTTCGTGAGCCGCCACCCTACTAGCATCTAGACTCTGGCACACTTCTACAGGTCCACCACCGACGTCTATCAAAGTCGCACGACACTCAATATTGAACTGTTGCTTGCAGATTCGCCAAATCCCCTCTTGTGAGGAGTCATATGGCCCGGGCCGTTGACAAAGGGTGTGAATGTTGAGATCCAGAACTGGTCAGATATAAGCTTTCAACGTATGCTAGCGCCTCAGTCTACACCGAGCGTCAGTCCGACGGTACATTCGACGCTCAGACGGGGAAGTTACGGAGTCTGGGGCATTCAAGACCGTTCTAGGCAACATGTCATCTGCTCTGGCACATATCACGGGGCGTTGTTGGGGTAAAGTTTCATGAATCAATGTATGCTAGGCAAGTTGCTCATTCTATAGGTTACCCTATGCTTGTGTGAGATGCTCTAATAACTGCCGACAACCTGTATAGTTAACAAGAGATAGCTAAGCTCCGCAATTGCAATGGCACCTCCGAGGAGGACCGTTTGTAACGACCACAGTCAGAAAGACCTGTCATTTGACAGTCAAACAATGCACGATACGGCACGACAACTCGGGAACTGTCTCAGGCCCTCCCTGCATGCACCACTTACAATACAGTACAGTACCGTACCTACAGTAAGAAATGCACCGACTCATGAAGACGCAAAGCAGAGATGCATGGCTGAGGCGGTGAAGACTTGCCGTGTTCGAATGGTTACAGCGAGGCGCCGTTGAAATAGCGTCTAGCGAGTTTGTGGGTGTGGCGGATGTGAATTTAGATTGTAGTGGCTCACACGATGTGATGCTGGTTGTTGTATTTGGTGCCACCACTCATTCACGCCGAGTTAATAGTGAGGGGCTGCAGCTGCGAGACTTTCCAACAAAAAACCCAGTGGCAAACCGGTCAAAGTGACCAGACTACTGTAACCTCCACGTCTTGCTATGCGTGAATAGCAACAACTACGTAGCGTCGATGAGCGAAAAGGGATAAGGATGAGGGATATTGCTGTTTATCGGTGCTACTATGCAAAGAGCCGTTCAAAAAACCTGCCAAGGGAGATGAGAGCTCCTCTTGTATGCGGAGCTGCATGTCATGGCGGCTATTTCTGACTTCTTTCATGCCATCGAGACATAATTGTGATAGTCTCGGTTTTTAGGAGCAAAACTGCGGCTCATCACCAAGTTTACAGGGGGCGGAAAGTGGACTCTCTGCCCCAGCGATGTGATATGTATGTAAAAACCTCGCTAGAGCTGGAGGCTCTGTTCTGGTAAGACCATTAAACAGGCCCCAACCCAACTGTAACAGCTCCGGCACCAGAAATGCTAGGCTCGGCCAGTTGCCCAGGGCTCCCTACCTAACTAGCCTTCGAGAATTGAGCCGGGGGAGCACTAAAACACTTAGAAAAATGCTTGGCGCTGAAATTACTACGTACGACGTGCTCCGTAGTAGAAGAATCAACTGAAGTGACTGGAGCAAAGGCCTTGACCGTAGCCGTGCACCCCCAGCAAACTAGGCCCACTCGTTGAACTATTTGAACGATTCGCATACTAGAGCTCGATGGCGGAAATCATAGTCGCTGCAGAATACGTCATATTCCAGTCATTTATAAACGACATAATGGGCTCAGAGTCACCCTGGAGGAGCGAGATTCAAGGGGCCCAGCAGCAGAGTTTTTAGAATGAAGTCTCCGTCTGGGGAAAGCAATATCGTTGGGGAAAGCATATTAATGTCACTGTGGACTAAACTCGGGCTCGGGATGCAAGTCCCTGTGCCTGGACAAGAAAAGAGACAAACTATCCCTAACAGAACAAGTTTTGCTGATCAGAGGCCCGAGCCTCACGGGGTGGGCAACCATCCCGACAGATGGTGGCTGCTTTTCAAGTCAAGTTGGTAGCAGTGCCATGGGTCAAAAGTGCCATGTTACAGGTCTTGGTAGCAGCAAAAGAAACGCCTCACAATGAAATGTGGATTCAACTCGATGCGGCGGGCCCCATATAGACAAGCAAGAGACAAGGAGAAACAGGCGACTCGTGCAAACCAGCGCCATCTTGAAATCTCTTGAAGACAGGCTAACAACATCAAACCAATCCAATCCGGCTTGGGGACACCGGCCTTATCTGACCGACTGCACAAGGGACAGGACAAGGGTCGATCAGCGGGGATATTAAACCACTTGAAAGCGGTTTCCAGACACCACAGGTTGGCATTTTTGCAACTCATGGCTGCTCTGCCCGCTCATGGTTGGCAGCCAAGGTGCCAGGATCTTGCCAAGGTGGTGTGGAGGAGGGGGGTTACCGTTACTTAGCGAGCCATGATAACGGGCGAGGGGGTGCAGGGGGACAGCATTTTTGAGAGCTGTGGGAAGCTCGCAATGGAGTTCTAATTCTGACAGAGTGCTTAAGGGCTCGAAAATGGACCGTCGTACTCAGAGTCTGGGATAACCAAATCCGAGTGAGATGATCTGTTATCCATCTCAGGCTTCGGAGGAGGCAATTGGGCGGATCCTGGCGTTTCGGGGGACTCCCAATCCATCTCTTCTTCGCTGGCTACTTCACCAGAAGACACGGGAGCCAGCTCTGGCAAAACGAAGCCAGGCGGCGGCGAGAAAGAAATGATCCTGGTTGGATCAAGGCTGAACTTGGGGGCGGGGATTGCAGGTCGAGGATTGGTGGTAGACTCTAACTCCTTGGCTTGCTCCTACGCCTGTAAAAAGTTAGAACCATGATTACCGATGAGTCCAATAATGTTTCAATGTTTCTTACTTCATGCCTTATAGATTTAAAGTGATTTACCATCCTGGTAAAAGTGCCCAACTTGGCACCGCGACATCCCATGTCCACGACAGGACAAGTACCATTCTTTAGCTCAGACAGTGGGATAGTCAAGTCGAACTCGGTATAAATTAATTGGGGAGCCGCTTCAGATAGCCTTGATTGGCGGGCGTGCTCCTCCATGACAGCAAACTTCTCTTCAGCTTCAGCTTCCATATCCTCGACTATATCCTGAGTTAGACACGTTTACCATGAATAATAGTAGCAAAGAGACTTACGCGACAGCTCAGCCAGCAGGGTCTGGTGCATCACAGGCAATGATGGCGGCGACGGAGGTGGTGGTGGTGGTGAAATTTGAGGGCATTCCCAACTCCAATCTTCAGGGGGAGCGCTCATTTTCTCGAATGGGAATTTATCTCAAAGAAAAAAAAAATTTCCACGATGTTAGACAAGCTTTGTCTAAGAGTCTACAAATTAATTTCACACGAAAAGGATTGTGTGCGCTGTGGGCGACCTCGCTTCGAATTGGGAAGGAGCCATGGCTGGTCTACACTTTGGTGAATTTCCGCAGGAGAGAGGAGAGCCCCAAGGTGTAATGTTATTGCATTGTAGGGTGACGTGCAGCTCAGGATGATGACATCCGAAGCCCAAGATCCCATTGCCATTTGATGAGACAGAAAAAGACACAGACATCTCCCTCTCTCTCTGCCTGGCCTGACCTGGCTAGTATCTCGTTCCGATGGTAAGCTGCCTCCTGCTTATCGCATCACCCCACTCCGATAAGCAACGTACAGTAGCCTCAGTCCGGGGCGGAAGATCCGGGAAGCTTAAGATGCTGTACCTAGTGTTAGACAAAGAGCTTGTCCTCTCCAAGCGGTACTCCAAACGATGGCTTCCTGCGATACCAAGAAACTCTCACAACTCCGCAATCGTACCGAAAAGATGAGACGAACGGCGTCTGGGGATGGCGCTTAGTAGAGACGCCAAAGATTGCAGATCACAACAGAGAGTTTGAGAGACAAAAACGTTCCCCGCATTCAAATCAGCCAATTCCAATCCGCGGGCGTCTCCCCAGACATCGGGTTGGAATTGCAGATAACGAAAGAGGGGGATGACGATGCGCTTGTGCTGTAGCTTCTGTTGACTTGCAGGACGAGAGCATGCGCAATCCAACGCAATGGGAGTGCTTAGCAGCGTCATCATCATGCTATGCCGGGACCGGGCAAGGATAGACGACCTCTCCTCTTTCTCTTGAACGGCTGGCGCTGTCGCATCTTCTCATGGTGACTTCTGATTGCGGATGTGGCTGCGTATATGGCGTATCTTCAGCTTTCAGGGTAGGCAAGCCCTCGGGCGTCTCTACGGCCATAGCAACGTCGGTGAGCGGGACGAGGTAAACTGGCGTGATTAACATCGAGGGGTCCCCCCAAGATCCGGGGTCCAATGCGTCTTGATCAAGTTTCGTGCTGGTCTCTACGCAATGTAATGTATGAAGGGTCCTGACCTTTTTGCCTTACCTTGCCACCGGCACCAAGATCACGATGAAGGGTCTTTCTTCCCAGGTGTGAGGGTGAGGGCGTCCAAGGCGCCAAAGAAGCACACTGCACGAAGATCGTTGTTAAATCCACACACACAGACATTGTGGCATTATCATCCCGGGGATCCCAACGACGATCAGGGTAGCAGACATCTCGCTGGACCCCTTTGAAGATCCTTTTGAACGGCAGATATATTGATCAACGAGGCGTGAACGGGAAACGATGAGCAAGTTGTGGCCCCACGGGGCTTGGCCATGATGCAAAACACCAAAGGCAATCGTAATTGTGCCTCGGATAGAGCATGATGTGACGAAGTCTAACACCCGGTATAAACTCAAGCACGCGGTTGAGGCATCAGATCATCGATGTTGTGACTCTTGGCCGTGGGTCTCGTCAACACCAAGTTCGTTTAAAACTTCAGGGACCGAACCCTTAGACCCACAACCTCCCGGTGAATGCGCAATGTTCTGATCTCAAGGGGCTGGAGATAGTTGCATTTTCAGTTTAGCTGGAGAGGGATATTTCTCCCAAACATGTCTCTATTGCATTAATGGCCCGCACACGGTCGGACAGAGCCGGCGTCTAGATCATTGCTGAGTGCAACACAAGACGGGCCCCCTAGTGGCAAATTGCTTGCTGTGCTTAAACATTCCAGGATGAGTAATATTGAAGAGTTTTGAGGTTTGTTTTAATTGAGAAATTGATGTTCTTTTTAGCTCTCGATTGAATGTCAAAACAAAGACCCTTGGAATCTCGACCACTGAACAGACGTACTGTTGGCTAGACATGACGCCTCTGTCGAAGCCATCATGCCGTACATAGGCAAGCGAGGCGCAAGTCATCAAACCCTACATCTACTCATTGACCGTGCGCGTCTACTGCGGGTCACCAAAATACGATACGATGGATGGGATATTACAGTATTGATGTGATGAGCCTGCCTGAGCCCATCCGTCAACTGTAACTCATTCAATCTCGGTCTGCGGCTGGATCCACTCACTCTCCCAAACTGATTGTCTCCCTGGTCCTGGACCCTGCTCTCCCCTGTCAATGACCATGGGTTTGCATGCTTAGCGAACCGCGAAGCCTCACAGCTTACGTACAGGGGTGCTGTGGACCATGCAGGATCCTCGTCGATCCAATCAAGCCACAGATTAGAGCCGTTTTAAAAAGAAGCCATCGAGATGCGGGTGCTGCAGTGGTTGAGGGCGCTTGTGCGAGAGAGAGACAAGGCCCCCTCGTGTGGCGTGTGCCGCGAAACGACGCAGGAGATGCTCAGCGCAGCGCATCGCATCGCATCGCGGGGGAGGACCATTGGTAGTGGAGGCTCATCAACTCTGATAAGCAGTTTTGTCTGTTTTTAGATATCTTTTGCTATCGTTATCGCTACCTCACCGGAGAAGGGGGTGCTCCCTATCAGCATTTTTGGGTTGTTGAAGGTTGTGTCAATATCATGACAGAGTTTCCATTACATCAATTGAGGAAACAAGACGGGAAACACCAGAGAAGAGCGACATCGGAGCTTATCTTTCATCATCAACGTGATATACCGAAGCTCTGGCGTGTTTGCCGGCAGGTTACACAAGATATTCGGAACTTTCGCAATGTTTAGCTGTCCATCATCGCCGAGAGCATCCAAGTCACATCATTTGGGGGATCTTTGTATGTGCACGGATAACTCTACCGTTCTTTATCATACGACCAGGGGTGCATGTCTATTCTTTGGGAATCAGTCATCAAGGTGAGATGAAGCTGGCCCATTCCAGATATTCTCAATCCTTCCAGTCGGGGGTTTCCCAAATGGCCGCTCTGGGAAACATGACCCATGAGCATCATATCTCGCAAAACGGTTCTTGCCCGAACGAACATCTGCAACTGGCCTCACCGTACGATACGGGTCCGCTGCCGTCTTGACGCTGAGTGTGACGGTACAGACATTAGGGTTGTAAGTTGGTGTGTACAATATGGGTCCTCCCCCCCGGGGAAGAGATGAAGAGGAGGGCAAGTTGGGATGCGTCAAGACAGAAATGGAGAAGCAATTTACGAGTTGGTGGTAGCTGTTGACTAATGAGTGGCGATGCGAAGCCTTGGTGTTGCGGTTTGAAGCTGTCGACGTCTGGCTACGTCCGTGCTTCTATTCTTGTTGGGACAGTTTTCGTGGCGATGGCGAATTTCTGTCAGCACCAGCATCTTTTCTGTTTAGTCCTGTAACAGTCAAAGGGTGGCATCATGGGCAGGGTAGTTTATGGTTGGTTGGGGCAATAGCAGGGTCCTTCTGCTGTGCAGTAAAGTGACTGATGAGGATAACCTCTCTGTCGTCTGAAGCCTCTGATTGACTGATCTAACTCTTGCGTGCGTGGGATTGCGCGACAAAGAGGAGATCCTTTCACATGTGATAAAGCCTCAGACTAGCCCAGCTAAGTCAAGGATAATCAGCTAACGCCCACTCACCCAACAAGCTCCCAAAACTGTTAAGATGAGCTCAGAACTCCATGATTTAGCCTTTGAGGCGTTTCTGAGGCGTCGTTGTTGGGTCTAGCATGCTGTCTGAATGCGATATAGTGCCGCCACTTGCAACTGACGAGCTTTGTGGTGATATTCGAACTGGAGTCATCCCACGCTCAATGTCTTGAAGATGTGAATGCCTCGAATCAAGCTCTTTGGGGAAATAGACGGTGCCATCTAGCTGCCGTTAGATTCGGCCATACTTCGAGGCATATAAATTAATTAAAGTCGTGAGGGAGGGAGGGAAAAAGTCGAAATGCCCCACTACGTGTATTTAGCCTCCGAGATGTTCTTGAGGATTATCCATCTTGAAGCTGATAACGGTGACAATTGGAGGCTACTTGAGGCAACCCTTGGAGGTGAAAATTTTTTGGACCAAACAGCAAGCGAGAAAGTGTCCAAAATAGCACAGGTCGACAGGCTGACAGAAAACAAGTGTGAGTGGGCGATCTGGTCCGTGCATCGCCCGTTATCTCTTTGGCCTCGGAGCATCTGCAGGCTAGACTCGACTCGTCTAGCCTTATCCTTGTCCTTTCGAGCCTCGAGATTCTTTATTTCAACTAATCTCTGCTAGGATCCTTCTCGTCTTTTCTTTTTCGTAACCGGCAAGACAAACAAGCTCAACACTACCTAGGTAGTACGTGGGGGATCCATGACTGCGAATAACACCAGATTCGAGCAGAATTGAGTCAGGCACTGAAACCCCAAGGACAAAGACATCTCGATAGAATTGACCAATGCGAGACCGAGGCTACTTCTCCGTACTGTATCCATCAAATCATGACAGGAAGCTTTGACAAGCCCTTTACTAAGCCGTGCAT
>JABEXW010000716.1:0-52144 GCA_013266185.1 Fusarium sarcochroum
ACCAGGCATGCTCACTCCAGGTGGCGGACCTCCTCCTCCGCCACCTCCCCCTCCTCTACCTGGCGTTGGAGGTATGCCTCCTCCGCCGCCTCCTCCTATGCCCGGTGCCATGTCTGGACACTTCTTGTCACGACAGCCCGCCTTTGCGTCTGCTCCAGGCATTGGCCTGCCTGTTGTTCGTCCCAAGAAGAAGCTCAAGGCTTTGCATTGGGACAAGGTAGATGCCCCTGAGACCAGTCACTGGGCGGCTCATACTCCCTCCGCCGAAGCGCGAGAAGAGAAGTATCAAGAGCTCAGCAAGAAGGGTATTCTGGACGAAGTCGAGAAACTGTTCATGGCCAAGGAGATCAAGAAGATTGGTATCGGAAGCTCCTCTAAGAAGGATGACAAGAAGCAAATCATCTCTTCTGATCTCCGCAAAGCTTATGGTAAGTTTTTCGGCTCTTTATGCGTAGTCTGGGTGCTAACAAGATTTAGAAATCGCGTTTGCCAAGTTCTCACAACATGCTGTCGAAAAGATTGTACAGATGATCATCCACTGTGATACAGATATTCTAGATAACATAGTCGTGATGGAGTTCTTGCAAAAGGATGATTTGTGCAATATTCCCGACAACACAGCCAAGCAAATGGCGCCGTACAGCAAGGACTGGACTGGTCCCGAGGCGAAGACTCAGAATCGTGAACATGATCCTTCAGAGCTTACACGCCAAGATCAGCTCTACCTCTACACGGCCTTTGAGCTACATCACTACTGGAAGAGCCGAATGAGGGCGCTCGCTCTCACTAGAAGCTATGAGCAAGAGTACGAAGAAATCAACGAGAAGATTCGACAAGTTGTTACAGTGTCTGAGTCATTGCGCGATTCGGTCTCATTGATGAACGTTCTTGGTCTGATTTTGGATATCGGTAATTACATGAACGATGCGAACAAGCAGGCTCGAGGTTTCAAGCTCAGCTCTCTTGCAAGATTGGGCATGGTCAAGGACGACAAGAACGAGTCAACGCTGGCAGACCTTGTGGAGCGTATTGTACGAAACCAGTACCCTGAGTGGGAGACTTTTGCAGATGATATCAACGGCGTCATGACGGTGCAAAAGATCAACATCGAGCAGCTTCAGGCGGATGCGAAGAGGTACATTGACAATATTCGGAATATCCAGATGTCCCTGGATTCGGGCAATTTGAGCGACCCCAAGAAGTTCCACCCCCAGGACCGAGTTAGCCAAGTCGTCCAGCGAATCATGAAGGAAGCCAGAAGAAAGTCTGAGCAGATGGAGTTGTATCTAGAGGAGATGATGCGGACATACAAGGACATCATGGTCTTCTATGGTGAAGACCCCGCCGACGACGGCGCCCGCAGAGACTTCTTTGCCAAACTAGCACTGTTTGTAGGAGAGTGGAAGAGGTCTCGCGAGAAGAACGTGCAGGTGGAGGAGACGAGGAGACGAAACGAGGCGTCGATGAAGCGAAAACACACGGCACAGCTCAAGCTAACCACCGCCACCATCGAGGCCGGACCAACTTCTCCCTCCAACACTGGCGCCATGGACTCCCTCCTGGAGAAGCTACGTGCAGCTGCGCCCCAAGCCCGGGATCAGAGAGACCGAAGACGGCGAGCGCGACTCAAGGATCGCCATCAGGTCCGCGTTGCTTCAGGGCAAAATATCCCAGACATTGACGAAATTCCAGAGACGGAGGTTGATCTGAAGAAGGAGGCCCCTGTCGACGACGAAGGAAGTATGCTCAGTCCTGGCCTCTCATCACCCCGTGAAGGTGGAGATGACGTTGCCGACCGAGCTGCAGCTCTTCTACAAGGTATGCGTGGGGGTGACGGCGCAGATGATAATGATCCCGAGAGGAGAGAAACCCTTCGAAAGGCTAGGCGACAAACTGCTGAGGAAGAGAGGAGATTACGAAGGCGGCGAAGAGAGAGGACGACAGCAAACCAGTCGGAAGAGAACCCAGAGGAACCCAAGGAAGAATCCAAGGAAGAGACCAAGGGAGACGAGGAAGAGGTTGCCAAAGAGGAACCAAAGGATGAGGAAGTACCTATAGAAGACGATGTACCAACACCTAAAGCAGAGGCCGCAAACGACGGTGCCGCAGAGGAAGAGCAAGGAGAAAAGGCATGAGGATGAGAAGGACGGACGGTGTTTGTGATTCGACATGCATACCAATGGTGTTGGGAACTGTTTAGGGGAGAGGGTGATGCCGCGATTGTATGTACTGCACGCGCTATACGTAATGTCTACACCAGCATATACAGTGGAAGAGAGAGTATTTGAACAAACTTTGCCTTTTGTGATATATGCTATGGAATGTCCGTGGTTGAGGAGGTTTGCACATACCTCGTTATGAGCGAGGCTATCATCCATGGCCGAAAGCTGATAGATCCAATGGACCTGACCAAGTAGGACCTCTAGGGGGTTCAATACGAACCCGGACTCCATCTGTCAAATAATTTATCAATATCACTGACTAGTATTATTACAGAGCGGAGTTTATAAGATTTATATCATAAGACTCTTCAGAGCTTACGCTGTAATGTTACACACTTTTCAAACATCACCATAAATATATAATAGATTATGGGATAGATGAGCTGTGCCTTTCGTCCGATTTTTTATTTTGTTTTTTGAAACCCGAGAGTCCTTTTGCCCTCTTCTTGGTCTCCATCTGTCTTTACATAGTTCCAAGAGTATCCCCTTTATCCTGTTGGTCTTTAACGAACAAATTAATATCCACCCACGACCTCTTCATGCTCCTCCTCCTCCTCCTCCTCATCCAAAGCTTCCTCGTTCTCCTCATCGCTATAAACAGGTTCCGTCGTATCCTTCTCCATCTGGCGAGCAGCCGAAGCGTCGCGAGCGATAGAATAGTCCATGATTAGGACTATGGCCCCATAGATTATATCCTCGATACGAGTCAAGACCCCGAGGGTGAAGTCAGCGACGGCCGCTGCAAGCCCGATGCCAATGGCCACGAGTGAGAAAAGCATGAGCGCCTCAATATGTGCTTCGTAGTAACTCGGGAATACATAATATATCAGCTGGATCAAGTGAAGTGGCCCTAGGGATGCAATCATAGCCCAATTAAACCAGTCGTATCGGCGGGATTGCAGGTCGTCCCAGATTGAGCGCTCGATAACCCCATGGACGTCCTCTTTTGGAGGCTCAACAACGTTTCTGTTGGGTTTGAAGGGCCGTAGACTTATTTTGATCTCCTGGAGTGTGGGTGTGGGTGTAGATAGGCGGGAGATCCAGGCGTGCAAGACGACAAGACAGCAATAAGAGATGCATAATTTTATGGCGGCACGCACCCAGAACTTTTCGTTCGGGGTGAGAGAGTCGGAATATAATTCATAGCAATGGCTTGTCGTTGTTGAGGTGTCCATGATGAACTGTTGTTGTGAGGTAGTTTTCCAGAGAGGAACTGGGTCGTTGTCGATTGCAGTGTCTGTAGAGTCTGGCGATGGCGAGAAGGAGAAGACAAGAGTGAAAGAATAAGGACGGGAGAGGATTTTATACGCTCATCAGCTTCCAAAGGAAACTTTGGTAAGGAAAACCTTGGTGTTGCGCATAATTATGCAGACGCAGATATGAAGTATAAGCATTGTGTTTATTACTCACTTCGGTACAAACACCTATCTGAGTTAACTGCAAATAATAACCTTAAGCACGCCGAATGTCCTCGCAAAGGATATCATAAATCATACCAACTCCACCCAAAACAAACTTCTTATTGATGCGAGGGACTTAGAGGCCTGTTGAAGCCACCGTTTCGGTTCATGTACTGACGATACTCCGTCTTCTTCTCCTTGCGCACACCACCAGCGTTGTTTCCAGATACTTTCGAGTTCTTTGTCGTTCCAAATCCACCAAAGCCCATCATGGCTTGCATGGCGGCCATGTCGTCGTCCTCTGCCTCCATGGGGTCTTCCTCTGCTTCTGAAGCCTGGCCGTCTTCGGAGTGGTTGGTTTCCTCTTCACGTTGAGCGCGCGAGGGCGGTGGCGGTGACCGACTTGCACGGGAGCCAACATTAAAGGACATGTGAGGTGCTGGGCGCTTGGGGTCAGGGCGAGAGCGAGTGGGCAGAGCTGTATCATGAGCGGGACTGCGTGGTCTTGGGGAGGCAGAACGCCGGGATTTGCCTGTATGAGAGGTCAGTTTCGCATAATAGAAGTATAAGTGGTAGCGCATACCTCGTCTGTCCCTATCATCATCACGACGCTCATCACGTCTCTGCCTAGGAGGCGCATCATCTCCATCATCTTTTCGCCTATCCCTCCTATCTCGATCATCATGGTGTCGCGGTCCTCTATCCCTTCGGTTTCTATCCCCACCGCGATCTCCGTGTCTTCTATCGGGAGACCGTGATCGATCTCTATTTCCACGGCGCTCGCGCGATCGCGACCTGTAGCTTCTCCGGTCGCGGTCGTTATCCCTATCACGTCCTCCGCGCCTGTCGCGTCTGTCGGAGTCATCCCACATTTGACGACTATCCGGTCGTCTGTTACGTCTGTTGTCTCCCATAATTCGTGCTGTTGTGCCTGCGTGGTCTTGTGAAATTGGTGTTATGATGAAGAAGCGAAAGTGCGAATAGGCATCCAAAGTCTAACATTGGAAGGCTGAGACGAAACAGCTTTACAGTGGAGTATCGCCAAGAAGTGGCGGTGGCTGATGAAGCCATCTCATTGGCCAAAGCTATCCGACTGGACCCCGGATTACCCAGAGCTTCAGCCTTGCGTCGTCATATCAAATCGCAGCCCCAACGTGTTCTCTGGATCTTCACCTGCAAACTCACCCAATGCAGCAGTGCATCTCTCTATAAGGTCTTTCCCAAATAACGGACTTCATTTAAATCCGCTAAGGACTTATAAGGGTCTTTTTTCTCATTACCATGGTGAAAATCGCCCATTGGGTGTCGGCGGCGACACTCGCTCTGGGCGCCTCAGCCGCAGACGAGCCATCTTCTGTGCTGACGACAGAAATTGGTCGCCAGAATAATCAGAGCCTCTTTTGGGGTCCCTACAAGTCCAACCTGTACTTTGGAGTGCGTCCGCGAACGCCAGATGCGTTATGGACAGGACTCATGTGGGGAAAGGTTGACAACTACCATGATATCCAGAACGGTATGCAGACTAGCAAGTGAAGCCAAATTACAAACCTCTAACCCTTATTATCTAGGCTTCAGATATACCTGTGAGCAGGGTGAGGATATGCACGGCTATGGTTGGGATGAGTACGATGCTCGTATTGGCGGTGTGCAGTCTATCCACGACAAGGCCAACAACATTGACTTGACAACAACCTTTGTCAAGATTCCTGGTGGTAACCATGGTGGCAGCTGGGCTGCACGAATTAAGGGTGAGCTCCGAGAGGGTGCAGCCAAGAATACTAAGACGATGCTGTTCTACTACATCGCCCAGGACGGCGAAGGTGAGCTCGAAACCGAGGGCGAGGGCACCAAGTTCGGGTTTGAGGGAGATGTCACTTTCAAGGGCAGCTCAAAGACATTGGGAGACTACAAACTTCTCATCACAAAGGGTACCGGAGACCACCCTGCCCAGAGCGACAACAAGTTGCTCGAGGACCGACATGGAGATACAACCCTTGTCGTGAGCACCGACGTTTCCTCCGATGTCTCCTGGCAGGGCAAGCCCGTCGTGTTTAAGCAACTCCAGGACGCTGTCACGCCCGTTCAGGAGAACGCCGATCCTAATGATCCCCCGCTGCCATGGCAGGTTTACCGCATCAACCACGCTCCTGGCAAAGGCAACGTCCAGATTGTCGAAAAGACATTTGAAGGACCCTTTGAGTTCGATGTTATCTTCTCTTCAGCCTCTGGTGGAAAGGAGTTCACATCTGAGGAGATCACTGAGCAAATCAAGAAGACCTCCGAGACCTTCAACGAGCGCTTCAAGAATACCTTCAAGTTGAAGGAGCCCTTCACTCTGGAAAAGTACAAGAAGTTTGGCAAGAGCATGTTCTCCAACCTCCTTGGCGGCATCGGTTACTTCCATGGCCACCAGCTCATCGACCGATCCTATGCGCCTGAATACGAGGAGGAGAACGAAGGATTCTGGGAGGAAGCTGCGCAGGCTAGGGCCCGTACAAAGCCAGACCTTGAAGGCCCCTATGAGCTGTTCACCAGCGTGCCCTCTCGTCCCTTCTTCCCTCGCGGTTTCCTATGGGACGAGGGTTTCCACCTCATCCCCATCGCTGACTGGGATATTGACCTGACACTCGACATCGTCAAGAGCTGGTTTAATACCATGGACGAAGATGGTTGGATTGCTCGCGAGCAGATCCTTGGCCATGAAGCTCGCAGCAAGGTGCCCGCCGAGTTTCAGGTCCAATTCCCTCACTACGCCAACCCCCCGACGCTCTTCCTCATCATTGAAGGCTTCATGGAGCGCCTCCGGGCTTCCAACGGTACCAAGACCGAGGAGAAGGAGCGTATCTTGGGGGCGGACCTTTTGCAAACCGCTCATCTCGACAACATTGAGCTCGGTGAGAGCTATTTGCGAAAGTTGTATCCCCTTCTCAGACGCCAATATGACTGGTTCCGCAAGACGCAACGTGGTGATATCAAGAGCTACGACCGTGAGGCATATTCCACCAAGGAGGCATACCGATGGAGGGGCCGTACCGAAACCCATGTCCTTACCAGCGGCTTGGATGACTATCCTCGACCCCAGCCTCCTTCCCCTGGCGAGCTGCACGTCGATCTCATGTCTTGGGTTGGTCTCATGACCAAGTCTCTCATGAACATTGCTGATGCCTTGGGCATGGCTGAAGAGGTGGATGAGTACAGGAAGAACTTGGACGGCATTGAGCACAACCTCAACGATCTTCATTGGTCTGAGAAGGAAGGTTGTTACTGTGACGCCACGATCGACGAGTACGAGGAGCACGCTCTCGTATGCCACAAGGGCTACATCTCCCTGTTCCCCTTCCTTGTCGGTCTCATGAAGGCCGATGACCCCAAATTGGGCAAGATTCTGGATCTCATTGGCGATGAGGACCACCTATGGAGCCCCCACGGTATCCGCAGTCTAAGCAAGCAAGACGAGTTCTACGGCACCAACGAGAACTACTGGCGTAGCCCTGTCTGGATGCCTATCAACTATTTGGCTGTGTCTCAGCTTCGCGTAAGATTTCTCCCTTGATAGACCCCACGACAAAGTATCATGAAGGCTAACCTTGGTATCTAGAACGTCGCCACTCAGGATGGCCCTTACCAAGCCAAGGCGAAGGACTTGTTCACAAGATTGCGAAAGAACCTTGTCGACACCGTGTACAAGAGCTGGGAAGAAACGGGCTTTGCCTGGGAGCAGTACAACCCGGACACGGGTGCCGGACAGCGAACGCAGCACTTCACTGGATGGACAAGCCTTGTCGTCAAGATTATGGCTATGGATGACCCCAGCGGAGAGGCACCCAATGAGGCACCCAATGAGGCACTTCATGAGAGGGATGAGCTGTAAGGGGACGTCAAGCTGTGTAAGGCTGGCTTGGCGAGGTGGTGTGTATATGTAGACATGTCAAACTAAACATGCTGGGCATTGGTTGGCTAATGTCCATGGCCAAGACATCGTAAATATATCCCCGCGGCTCGCACCGCATCCTTGAACCATGTGAAGCTTTGGGGGCATTGAAAGCCACAGTTCGAAATATCGTGCCTATTCGGGTAAGTCAGGGGCAGAGCCTCGAAACTCTGTTTCTGTTACTGTGTACGATGGATGGCAGTGATTCGATCTTTTCTGCACTGTCATGCTTTATGGCTGCAGATCAAAGACTATGGTCCGTGTGCTAAACTAGATCGACAGGCTGTCACCGTTTGGAGGCTTCGGTGGAACTTGTTTAAACGGCCGAAGGCTGGCGACATACCGAATAATGAATTCCAGTTAGTCAAACGTCAGCGGGATTATAGCGTAGTCTAGGCGTGTCCGTGAGTGAGCAATGTCACGATGCGAGTATTGGCCGTTACAGTCATAGTCCGAACGTTTTCGGATCCAGAGCTGCCGAGAGATGTAAGCCGCAAGTGAGACCATTCTTAGGAAAGGAACCGAAGCCAAGAATCGGTTCGATGCCTTGAGTTGTCAGATTGAGGTGTGTATCTTGTTGAATGAAACATACTTCAGCCTCCCGATTAATGTAACCGTTGATCAGTGCCCAAAATACCCCTGCTAGCACTTGACAAGCGTTGCGATCCTTCCCGAGACATGGCTCAGGGGACTAAGTTAGAAAACGAAACGAACATCAGACGACAGGCACCAGGATCTGAATGGTTGTATTGGCTTAGTGTCGTAGAGGCAACCGAGATGACAGGATGGTTCGTGAGCGTCTTAGGGCTTAGGTAGGTAAGTTAAGTGCTATAGCCTGGACCATGTCGCAAGGCTGATTCCTCAAAGAACGCCTCGTGGTTGGTGAGTGTAGCGAGTAAGCCTGGTGATTGGTTAAATTGGAGCATGCTGAGGCTATGCAGTAGGTTACAGTAGCGAAAAACAGTCAGACCAAGCGATGGCGCGCCAATTGCCCAATAACAACCTGGTCGTCTATTTTTAAAGCGCTTAATTGTTTGACGAGGGTGTCGATGCTGTGGCAGGGATGAGGCGTCCCGGTCTCATTGAGGCTGTTTGTAGCGCTGAGAGCCCTGATATCAGGATTGTGAAATATGAGTTTGTGATTGTAGGCCATTGTCCTCGGTGAACAAGCATAACATCGACGATACCAAGGGAACACAAGTCATTTGACATTCCAGCTCGTTCGTCATTTGCGACAGGCGCGCAACATGGTTTGGTTGTTTGGGGGTCCGGCCAATAACAGTTGGTACCATAGATCTCAGTGAGAATCGCAAACCCCAGTCGAGTCTTGGTCTTGGGTATCGAGGCTCAAAATTAGGGCCCATGGCATTGGGAGGCCGTGATGACCGGCCGACAGACGGGTAAGATTATGTGCCGTCCGGAATGGGATACTCCCGTTGATCCAATGGCAAGGTGAGATCAGCCGAGGGTTGAGGGGGTTGCTCAAGGATGTTATCGCGGTTTGATTAGGTCATGGTTGTGCGCACGTGTAAGTCGAGGTTGTCTCAACTGTGACGTTCCATTCTTCTGCCCCCACAATGCCGAGATAGATGCCTTGATGCGTGTAACCAAAGACAGAGGAGAGCCAGGCCATGCTCTCGGTTAACCAGGTTCTTTTGATGGAAAGATGAGTCACGATAAGAAGAGATTCGGTCAAGACGATGTCGATGTCGGTAAGAAAGGCGGGATGACTCGCACTCGGGGATTAGTTGAGTCGAGTCGCATTGCGAAATGATGGTGATGAGTAAAGGAAAAGAGTGGAATCCGGGGCAGATTATGCTTCGGTAGGCGGAAACACGGGCTTGACCGATGCACGCCAATGGGGAAGTCGCGTCATGGCTTTTGTGGCTGCAGCCGCCTTTTGGAATGACAAAGAATTGGACAAAATAAATTATGCAATTTGCTGACTTAATTGCTATCATGATGCCTTATGTAAATGTCTTGTGGTTTAGGCAACCTTTTAAATCAACCATGTGACGGCCAAAACTGTCGCGCATGAGAAGCTTCTACACTGTTTCCATCAGGGACGCGTATGTCACCAATACAATACATACAGTACCAAGTCTAAGTCAAGTCATAGTCCGCCGGACAAGGTTGTTATGTCCGATTAATTGAAATCGGCATGCCTAAATTCCGCTCCGCAATCATGGAACTCCGAGTACTATCGCCATTGCTCAGAGTCGCATGGCCACAATTATCTGCCTTAATGACGTCCATCTCTGCAGATCACGTATTCCATATTTACATTACGAGTACCTAGATTAGATTGAGAGCCAGAAAACCGGAATAGTATGGACGAGATCTAGATACGAATAACTCCCGTCTCACGCAGTTAAGCGCCAAGACAACATAACATGTCCATATCCAAGTTCCATACCCACAGTTTTCACGATATAGCAGTTATGCCTTGGGTTTGGGGGACAAAAAATGATACCCATGATTATTAAGGTAGATCCATGGCGGAGGAAGAGGATGGATGACATGGACCAGGGTGTTTGGTTTATTTGAGGCTGTGGCTTATTATTCCTTGCCCTGCCCCCCCGTAAGCAAACGATGCAAATTAACTGTAATACGCAGCGTCTTTACTGGACGCACACAGAACACGGCCCGGGTCTTCCGCACCCCGGGTGGCTATTTAACTTACACCGTTTGATATTCGGTGATACCCCTGCAACTGCAAGGTCCCCAAAGTATCCTCAGCCCTACGATGATGCCCCCGACCACTCACGGCTTACCTACGACCCCTGTCAGCTCGCCGACATGGCGCAGTTTAGCAGAGAGACTGAGGTGGTAGTCTTGTGTCGCTCGCTATTGATGACCGCTTCCGCTCCGCGAGGAAGCGAAAGAAGGTTCCATGGGCGGAATCATGTACTGCGCTGCACTGCGCTGCACTGCACTGCACTGTAAGTCTTAGCGTACAATGTTTCTATCTTGGTTTGAAATCCCCTGCTAAGGGTGTGCTTGATCGTCATGATACGACGGCACGAACAGGCGTCAGCCGCTTCCACCGTCTCTCGGCTGTCATCACCTACTGAGTTCCCTATCTGTGCTTCCTTCTCTTTTACTTGAGACCATTTGTATATAACTGCCATGTCCGCCGGGTTATGTTTCAACTATTATCATCATCTGCATTCAGTTTCATTCAACACTACCTAATCAGTAACTCTAATCACTTACACACACAACACAACTCAAGTATCTCTATACACAACTACAACTACAACTACAACTTCACACTCAACCCTCTCAACTCAACAACACTCATACTCAGCTCTCTCAAACTCAACAACTACTACACTCACAATGGCTGCCTTCACTCTCACATTTGCTCCCACCACCCGCTCTTTCGGCCGCAGCGGCTACAACAAGGACGGTGACGACGACTCCAAGCCCACAAACAACCGTGGTCGATCTGGCTACAATGAGCCTGAGGAGGGTGATTCTGGTCGCTCCGGCTACAACAGCCCTGACGACGACGACTCTTCCAAGGGCAACAAGGGCCGCTCGGGCTACAATGGTCCCAGCGACGACGACGAGTAAATCATGTCACTCGCCCAAGGATTCTCATGGTTTGGAAAAGCATACAAGCTACAGCGCAAGCATGAATATGGCGTTCAGGTTCAAGCATCTTGTTTTCTACAGCATTTCATCGGAGTTTTGTTCTTTCAGCATCAGCATCAACATCAGCATCTACAACAGCATTTGGCGATTATAGAATTGGCATCGCATAGCGCAGGAGTCGGAAAAGACGGAAGCGAGCATAGCGTGATTGGTTTTGCATAGCATGGCATAGCATGGAGTGGGAAACGAAGTATATGGTGTCTGTCCTTTTTTATCATTATCATCATCGCATTTCCTCTCCCTCATATCATTTCTTAGCTAGCGAGTTCAGACCCTGGTGGTCGATCCGATTCATCTTGCATAGACCGGCGTTTTTGGCTTATAGAACTTTCCTTGATGGAAACGCATTAATCAACTTATACATCAATCTCTTGATCCACGCATTCTTGGCAGTCAGGTCTTTATTTCCCCACGCAGAATCTAACAATTTCAAGTCAGCATTTTGTCCTACATTCAGTAACCAGATTGTCAGAACTTACTTCTCAAAGATGACCCCCAACACATCCTCCACATCTCCAAACTCACCTCGCCCCGTGATCCGGGCGAGACAGCCCGCAGCATATCGCAGATACTCGGCCGCAAGGACCGTGTCGGCGTCCATACCCTCCTCAGGATTAGCTTCAACCATAAACTCCTCCAGGTGATGGCGGCACTTGACAAGAAGTTGTCGCTGGCGCTCCGTGACACCTAGCAAGTCCTGGAGATCGACAGGCATGGATGTCATTTTCTCAAAGGATCCGACTAGCTTGGCGATCACAGCCTGGATACCACCAGGGTCCTTGCTTTCCCATGTCCCTGTCTGAGCCTCCTTACACGAGATTGCCACGAGCTCCGCCGCCGCCAGTTTGGGGGCCCTAATGCGGGCAACTTGACGGAAACCTCGGATGAGCTTATAGAATTCCTTCGCATCAACCGCATCTTGTTTGTTGATAACAATAAGACAGTCCTCCGCCCCGGCCGCAAGATCAAGGGTCTCTTCGTCATATTGCAGGAAGGATCCTTCCGGGCCTTCCTCCACCGATGCGAGTACAATAACAAGATCCGAATCCAGGGCTTTCTGTTTTGCTCGCCGTATCCCTTCTTCTTCCACGGCCCCGATTGCGCCACCCTCAGCCCCGTTGATCATCATCTTGGAGCTGCTGGATCGGAATCCTGCCGTATCCGCAAATGAACATAAATAGCCGCGAATGTCTAGGCTGGCTTCGATGATATCTCGCGTTGTGCCAGCTTCGCCAGACACGATGGAAGCCTCGCGTCCAACGATGAGATTCATGAGCGAGCTTTTGCCGACGTTGGGTGGTCCCAAAAGCGCAATACGAATGCCGTTCCTCAGAAGCTCACTGCGTTGACTTCCCTGCTCATGCAGCTCGATGCTGTGTAGCATTTTGGCAACTTGCGCCGTCACATTTTGCAACAGTTCTGTCTGGGGCTCGTCAAAGTGTTGGTCTTCTGAAAAGTCAATTAAGGCTTCGATCTCACCACGAGCCAGCAGCAGCTGTTCCCTCCAAGCCTCGTATTGCCGCCCGAGAGCGCCAGAATTACCGCGCACAGCTGCGCGACGTTGCTGCTCAGTCTCTGCTGCAAGAGTGTCGCTCAGGGATTCGATTTGGGCAAGGTCAAGCCGGTCGTTAAAGAAGGCACGCTTCGTAAACTCGCCGGGCTCTGCGTATCGAATACGATGTGCAGCGGAACATCGCGGGATGGCTGATAGCACCGCTTTCACAGTGGCTGGCCCTCCATGAACATGCAATTCTAAGACATCGTCCCCAGTTACGGTCTTTGGGTTGGGAAAGTAAAGGATAAGTGCTTCCGAATCCAGAACAGTCCGCTGATCTTTGACCTGATGGGGGTCATAGAGTGATCGGACAGTTGCGTACCTTGGTCTTGGTACAGGCTTAGATGGGCACAATGCCTTATAAATCTTCAAGTATATGTTAGCCAAGGTATATGACATAATATCCGGCGATGCTTACATCGAGGCATGATGGACCAGAGATACGGATTACCGCAATACCAGCCCGACCTTGTGCTGTTGAAAGAGCATAAATCGTGTCGTCCACACTTGGAAGTCTGGCAGTGGCCTCAGATTTTTGAGTATGCCATGGTTGTTGCGAGAATGATCTTACTGATCTTTTCACAGAGTATCTCAAAAGTGATGATGAAGTTTGATGAATAAAGCAGTTTATAGGTGTTGGAGAGATTTGAGAGGGACTCGCAGCGCAATTGAGTCTCCTCGGGCGGAGACTGCGCCTAAGCATCGGCGAAATGGGTACAGTCAGAAAACAGATTCGCTCAGGTTAATTGAAGGGGTGATGGCATCAGCATGATGGATTATGTGAGGTGTTGTTGGACAAAACGAGCGAGGATTGGCCGAAGTTTTCATACTGGAAGTGAAGGAACTAAAAGCCTGAGGTTGAGATCATATTGTAGCGACTTGGGGGTCCACTGATGGCAGCCATAGCGGGTTGATCCCCTGAAACTCATTCATAATACACAGATAGAACCAGCAATCGCTCAGTAATCAACGTTCTCTAACACAGATTTGTAGCCATTTATTTATTTATTTTGATACTCTGCTATCGTTTGGAGCATGTTGAATTCAACCTCCATTTTGGGTTGACCCTTTATTCCCCGCGCCATACACGCATCTCGTCTATTCCATAAACTCATCAAACCATGCATTCAATACTTTTTGTCAACCACTTTTAAGAGGTAGCAAACGTCTCGATAAACTTGGTGAGCTTCTCAGCGCCCTCTAGAGAAATGGAGTTGTAGCTGCTGGCACGGATTCCACCAACGTTGCGGTGGCCCTTGAGACCAGTGAGACCCTGACCAGTAGCCTCCTTGAGGAAGGCCTTCTCAGTGCCATCAGTGTCACCGTTCTTGGTGATTCGGAAGCAGATGTTCATCCTTGAACGGACAGACTTTTCAGGGACAATCTTGTAAATGTCAGGGTAAGCCTCGAGAGCGCCATAGATGAGCTCGGCCTTCTTGGCGGACACGGCCTCTTGACCCTTAACCTTGTCGGAGTAAGTGCGAAGCGACTTCTTAAGAACTTGACCAGCAACGTAGACGCTAATTCTTGTCAGCACAGTTATGGACCTTTTTCTAGAAAGATACTTACTCGAAGATGCTGAGGGTGTTGTAGAGACTGTTGTTCTTGGCGATAGTCTCGTAGGAGAAGATGATGGGAGGAATAGGAAGGCCCAGTCGTCGGAGTAGGGCAGCAGGAGGTTGAGGGGTCTTGGGAGGGAGAAGGCTCTTCTTGATGATCACAACAGTGACACCAGTGCAGCCAAGGTTCTTCTGAGCACCGAAGAAGATGACAGAGAAGTTTCGCACGGGAATTCTCCTGGAGAGAATGTTGGAAGACATATCAGCCACCACGATAGGGCCCTCGCCGTCAGGGCCAGGGGCCAGAGACTGGGGGAAACCAGGGAACTCGACGCCATCGACGGTCTCGTTGTCGCAGTAGTAGACCAGAGCAGCATCCTTGGAAAGGTTCCAGGTGCTCTCCTCGGGAATCTTGCCATACTTGCCGTCATTGATCTTGCGGGCATCAGCAACGACATTGACGTGCTCAGGGCCAAGCAGTCGCGCAGCCTCCTCGGAAGCCTTCTGAGACCAGCCGCCAGTGACAATGTAATCCGTCTTGAGCTCCTTCTCAACCGCATTTCTGAGTTCCTGCTCCACACGAGGATCGTCCTCAGATGCCTTGAGGTTGGCAATGATCTGGGCCTTCTTTTTGGTCACCCACGCACCAACAAGGTTGTACATGGCAGCGGAGAACTCTCCAGTGGCACCACCTTGCATGAAAAGAACCTCATAGTCCTCGGGGATATCGATATAAGAAGCAAGGTCAGCCTTGGCCTCGTTAATGATGTTGGTAGCCAGCTCTGAACGGTGAGAGTGCTCAGCGAGACCCAAGCCAGTGCCCTTGTAGTCAACGAGAGCCTGCGCAGCCGTCTCAAGCACGTCAGTAGGAAGCAGCGCCGGGCCGGCTCCAAAATATGTGATATCAGATCTGGAAGGCATGGTGTTGGTGTGGTATAAGATGAGGAGCGTGAATATGCGAGAGACTAAAAAATTTGGAGTTGTCTAAAAGTCGCGAGTGTAAAAGTCAAGTGAGTCATCCAATAGAAATGCCCACAAGAAAGATCCGATATTCAACGTATGACTCTAGGAAGTTGTTTAAGTGTGACACAAAGAAATTCTCAAAAGTGAGGGGTATGGTAAGGAGATCGATTTATAATAGCATTATGCCGTCAGCAATGTGACAAGAATGAACCATGACGACTGTTAACTGCAATCTTTATTCGTCGATGCTAAAATATACATCGACAGATGGCTCCGCAGTAACTGGCGAGTCACTAACTTAGACGTAGTTTAACCATTCGGTGATGCGAAGGAAACGCAAATATCGCTTGGTTTTAAGTGGTTGTCTTAACCTTGAGTTTGATTCAGTTGTTCATTAATGTTGATACCTTGCAAAAACAGATCCAGTAGGTAGCCTTTTTCTCACATGTTCATAAACTAACAGTCCCCACCTTTGAGCTTCCTGCGAAACAAGAGTGCCAAAGAAAACTGAGGCCAAATGCATCAATTGGCAGTGATGCAAAATTCATTTGTACTAATCACTCGTCTTCGTGATAATTGATCATGCCAGTGGGATTCTCAGCTGATAGTCTACATAGTACTTACATATTTTGACCCTCCACCTTCAGATATGGAAATACCTCTCTTCTACTACAGACAGGGTGCATTGACTCTTCTGGGGGCTTCAATATGCAACTTTCTGCTTTTGTCCTTTGATAGAAAAATACCAACGCTACATTAATGGACTCTTTGCGTAAGTATTATAACTAATTTTCACCTCTGCAAAGGATTACCTACTGTATCTGTCCAGAGTTTCTATACAGTTTTAAACCTCAGAGAAAACAAGACCCCTTCGCCTCTTGTGAGTCCATTCATTTGAACGTTCCAATTCTCTTTGTGATTTCTCACTCCAGACTCGTGAGAAGATTGAAGAGCCAAATCATGTCGAAACTAGCATATATCGTTGTCGTTTTGGATAAGTTTCAGAAATAAACCACTGCGTTAAAACATTCAGCCTATTGAATGTCATCATGAGCTCCCCAATCCGGAAGGCGGTGTGGCGGGTCATCCGCGGCAGAATGGGAGGCTGCAGGTCTCAGCGCAACCAGGCTACGAAGCTTGAGCTGCCTGGTGCTTGACCACCTCAACTCCATCCCGACCTCTACTAACAACCAACGCCAAAACCCACCTCCAACGAAACTCACCATCAACTCCATCCACGCCTTACGACCTCGCTTTTCACGCCCTTACCGATCACACTTGACGCGACGCTGCTCGAGCAGCTGATATTTCATCATGTTCAGAAACAACTACGATAACGATTCCGTTACCTTGTACGTCACCTACCTAAGCTGGTAGCTCTTAGTACCCTAGCACATTCAGCAAGCTAACCTCCCAAAGCTCGCCTCAGGGCCGAATATTCCAGATTGAGTATGCTGCAGAGGCTGTAAAGCAAGGTTCAGTCGTTGTCGGTATTGCCAGCAAGACTCATGCCGTTCTGTGCGCTGTCAAGGTACCGTTGCCTCCCCTCCCCCTCCATAACTCTCTAGCCCAATATGCATATACAAGCTTCAATCTTGAATGGTTCCTAATCTTTTCCCTGTAGCGAAACGCCGAGGAGCTCTCCTCATACCAGAAGAAGCTCTTCACCGTCGACGAACATGCCGGTATCGCCATCGCCGGTCTCACCTCTGATGCCCGCGTCCTCTCCAACTTCATGAAGCAGCAGTGTCTAGGCCACCGACTCACCTACGGCCGCGCCATCCCACTTCGATCTCTCGTCGACATGATCGGCGAGAAGGCTCAGATGAACACTCAGATGTACGGCAAGCGACCGTACGGTGTCGGTCTCCTAGTTGCCGGTGTTGACGAGCGTGGACCCCACCTGTTCGAATTCCAGCCTTCGGGTATGACAGAGGAGATGGTTGCTTTCGCCATTGGAGCCCGAAGCCAGATGGCCCGAACATACCTCGAGCGCAACATCGATTCTTTCGCCGACTGTTCGAGAGAGGAGCTGGTCAAGCACGGTCTCAAGGCCCTGAAGGAGAGTCTGGTGCAGGATAAGGAGTTGACAGTGGAGAACACATCAGTTGGCGTGGTGGGCATCAACACAGTGGATGGCAAGAAGAAGGTCGAGCCTTTCAAGCTGTACGATGGATTCGAGGTGCAGCCATGGATCGAGAGCGTTGGTGAGAGCCAAGGTGGCGGAGAGGAAGGTGAAGGTGAGGGTGAGGGTGAGGGTGAGGGCATGGATGTTGACAGCTAAATATGCGACAATGATGAAGCGGATAAACGTGGCGTCGGGTTGCTAGCTAAATAGATCATGTACAATTACACGCTGCAAAGGCAGCCTTTCATGGGTCTCACGTATGGTCAGTTGAAAGCAAGCAATGTGTCTTGGGTCATCAGTTCGTCTATTCATGGGAGCGCCAGTCTATCCTATCCCAGATATGCGGAAGTGAAGAATCATTCGTAAAGCACCGTAAAACACCTGACTACCGGGTCCGATATCCAATTCTAATTCCAAAACCAGATCCAGATTCTAGCGCCTCGAAGATACCGTCGTTTACTGACTGCCCCATTGAAGCTGGAAGATAGCGTCTGATACCTTGTAGTCGCGCAGCGCCTTGATTGCGCCTTCAGGGGTGTCGGCGTTAACCAAAATGTTCTTGTTAGCAGGCTTCACAAAGCCTTGCTCAGCAGCGCGGTCCATCCACTGAACAATACCGTCCCAGTAGCCCTCGATGTTGAGAAGAACGATACCACGGTTGTGGATGCCAAGCTGGTTCCAAGTAGTTGTCTCAAAGATCTCCTCCATGGTGCCGAATCCGCCGCTCAGTCCAACGAAGCCACTGCCTGGACCACCAGCAAAGACCTCCTCAGCCATGAGCTTCTTTCGGGTGTGCATGTCCTTGACAACGGTTGTGCGACCATAGACAGCCTCCTCGGGCACAATGTGGTTGTGCTCATTGACGGTGCCGTAAGTACCGTCTCGCTCATACTTGACCAGCGCCTCAGGGATGATACCGTGAACAGACTCCGGACCGTTGATTGCGCAGAGGCTCTTTGCCACTTCGCCCATGAGTCCGACAGTTCCGCCTCCATACACTATTTTCGTGTTAGTTTTTGTCATGACGGGGTCTACCCGGAGCACGGCGGTCGGCGGCCCGCGCTCATGGCCGGCACACCGGCGGTCCGCCTCGGTCAAGTGACTCACCTAAGTCAATGTTGTTGGCGGCCATGGCCTTGCCAAGGGCGCGAGCGGCTTCAATGTGAGCAGGACTTGCGCCAGGAGCAGAACCGCAGTAGACACAAATCTTGGTTCGAGGGTGGCCGCTCGATGTGTTGATTTGCGAGGCAACATCGGCCTGCGAAGGGATTGTGCTGTCAGCAGTCATGATGAGCTTGTTGAGTTGCTGTCGAGGTAGAAGGTTGTACGAGTGTAAGTCGAGAGTTTGTTTTAGAAGCGATCCAAAAAGATGTTAAGTGAAAGAGTCAAGTTTGCTTAAACTTGGACTGTTTGGGTCAATGTCAAAGATAGAATAATGACGGAGGCAGTTAACAACGCTTGTCTCGGGGGTATTATGTGGCGACCTTGAGAAACGGGGTTTGGTCCAACAAGAAGGCTCCAAGTGAGTTATTGGTCAGTGTATCAAATCGAGATTCAAGAAGAAATTCAGAGCAAAAAAGCAATCGAGGTAGTAGAAGGCTCCAAGTTTATATAGACAATAGTTGACGAACACGGGGGCGGCCCATCGGTGTCGGCGGGCTATTGTTGGTGATCCGACGGGAGCCACGTCTCGGAGCTGCTTATGGCCGTGACCCCCATCCGGCATTCATGTAAGTTGTGCCACTACAAACGGTTACTTGAGACTTTGTTACTGGGTAATGGCATGGTTCAGAGAGGTCAGCTGGACAACGAGGCGTGATTTAGCAAGATAAGACGATACCCAGCAGGGCTTAGCATGGATCTTCCTTTGACTTCTACCGTCCCAGCCTAGCCAGCGTGAGGATTGTCTTGGATATCGTTGATGCTTTGAACAGCGGGGCTGTCAACGGAGGGGCTGAATTGCCCGGGCATGATCTCCAGGGCATCGGATTGGTACAGTACAGGATTTCCCATGTTAGTGCCTGCAATGCACTGTAGGTATCTCATGGAAGCTCTCTTTAGTGGATGCACCTTCAACGTGGTCAATCTCCGAGCCGACAACGGCCGCCGCAGGGGTACGTGTTTGGCGGCCAATCGCTGATTCGCGGGTATCCGCAGCACGTCAACGTCAACTGTCATTGCTGGTGCTAGAGGCGAGGGGATTTCGCAACCTCTGAGCCTGAGTCTGGGAACTTTGGCCAACCAAACACATTTCGCCTCAGGTGCAACAACCAACAACCTTGACTCCAGCATCAAGGTAGTGTTTTGCAGGGCTTTCTCTGTTTATTCTATCAAGTCTGTGCATTGTCTGCAACTTGAACAGAGACAGAAACGATGGCCGAAGCACAAGTCTTGCCTCGAGGCCAAGGCGAGCAACAGCAAGAAGGAGGAGGTAGTGTAAGTTGTCGCAAACCATCATCCAGAGACAGCGGATCGCAACATCATACTAATTGTGATTTATATACAGGGCTTCAGCTTTAATAAGCTCCTTCTTGGTGGCGCCATCTACTTTGGCCTCAACGCAGCGCTCAACTATGGTTTGAAAAAGGACCAGAAAGGAGTTACTGTCACCAATCCCGAGACTGGCGAGGCCATCAAAGTCCCTGGAAACGTTGAGGGCATTCCTCCTTTTGAGCTCCGTCCGAAGGAGCTCAACGAGGGCGCGACGTACCGTAACATCCCCAAGAATATTGCGCCCATCTGGCCTCAAGACAGCCACGTCGACATTATCGTAACCCTCTCTCCGTCGTTCAACCCGGCTCCCATTTCGCAAGTCCCCAACGAATACCTTGTGCTACAAGAGAAGGACTTTCATCTCAGCAACAAGTCCGATAAGCGAACGATCGAGACAAAGTTCACGGTTCCAACCGCTGTCCAGAACAATGGCAGTCTATGGGGACATTTCTACATTGGTCTTACAGGAAGTAACCTCGATCCCAAGCAATCCGGTTTTGACACCTCCAAGGCGTATTATTTCACCTGGCCCTTGACTCAGTACCTTCCCAAGAAGAAGGTGGCAAAGACACGAAACCTACTGGAGGATATGCCCAAGAGTTTTGAAGAGCCTGAAGAGGAGGAGCCCACTGGACCCATCATCGCCAACTACTACCACCCCAATGCAAGCTTCTCTTTTATTCCCGATTTAGGTGTCAAGGAATTTGCCACGATGGCTCCTCAGATGCGACAGTATTTGCGACTCGAGGCTACTGGTGCTCGAGATGGCTCAGGCCAGCATGCCTGGTACTGTAAGTGGCAATAATCATATACTCTAACGAATCACAACTAACTCTGATAGACCCGGTTCTGTTTGTCAACACATTCTGGCAGCTGACGAACCAAATGACTCTTCTCAATGATACCGTTAAGGAGCTTCCCCTCCGCATCGATGTTGGCAACTTGGCTGCCTGGCAGTTCCAGCTCATGTCTACTCTCGAGACCAACTCTAAGGAATCTGCCCGACAAGCCGCTTTCGGTGGTTCACTTCCCGGTGGTGGCGACGGCACTGAGATTGAGATGATCAAGGAAGTTTTCCTTGACTCCAACCCCTACCTGCTCGGTGTTACCATTGTGGTTAGCATTCTGCACATGATTCTTGAGACCCTCGCCTTTGGATCCGATATTGCCCATTACCGCAAGAAGAAGGACAATGTCGGTATCTCGGTCCGCTCTATTCTGGCCAACGTTTTCATGCAAACCGTCATCTTCTTGTACCTCCTCGACAACTCGCAAAACACTAGCTGGATGATCTTGGGATCCCAGGTTGTGGGTATTGTCATTGAGTTCTGGAAGATCACCACTGTGGTCAACGTCCGTATTCGCCCTGGTGCACCTGGATCTTTCCTCCCTTACACCATTGCTTTCGAGGACAAGCAGCAGTTGACCGAGACTGAGGAGAAGACCAAGGAGTACGATGAGATCGCCTTCAAGTACATGTACATTGCTGGTGTTCCTCTTCTGATCGCGTACGGTATTTACTCTCTCTACTACGACTCACACAAATCGTGGTACTCGTACATTATCACAACGCTGGTGGGATCTGTCTATGCCTACGGCTTCTTGATGATGGTACCCTCACTGTACATCAACTACCGCCTGAAGAGTGTTGCCCACATGCCCGCCAAGGCCATGATGTACAAGTTCCTCAACACCTTCATCGACGACTTGTTCGCTTTCACCATCAAGATGCCTTTCCTGCACCGTCTAGCGACTCTCCGAGACGATGTCATCTTCTTTGTGTATATATACCAGCGATGGGCCTACACAATTGACTACACTCGTGTCAACGAGTTTGGCCAGGGCGGCGAGGACGAGGCTGTTGACGATAAGAAGGCCAAGGATGAGGCCAAGGACAAGTTGGTTGAGGATGTCAAGGCCGAAGCCAAGACCAGTGGCTCGGATACCGGCAAGGCCAAGAAGCGGAAGTGAATCAGCGGACGGCAGTCAGGGCCGAGAAGCGACCCCTAGTTCTTATGACTTGTGGAGGTTTTCAGGCTTGTTGGGAGTTGTGTATTCTCTTGCTGTAATACTATCCACCATTTTGGTAGCTAGATACAATGCTGTACACCCACTCCCCTTGTTTGTAAGCCAGGGAGGTCACTATGACTATAACTAGTATAAAACATTGTATAACACAAACATATTATGAATCCTATCTCATCATGAATGTTCTGAGCCCGAGATGCTCCATGACCCATAGCCCTATGAATGAATACGACAGTACGAATGATAAATCACCCAGCTAACAACGGAACACAGCCCGTTCCAATTTTGGCCCACTAACCAGCGTCATAGCGACCCCGTTACAGGGGACTTCAGGTAGTGCTGCTATGGACAGTACCACAAAAGCCCGCCCGGGTATTCCGTCATTTTGCGGAGGAGCTTGATTCAATATCTGTATCAAGCCGGCCGTTTCGGAATTGGAGTCAGTGACCACCTCAGAGCTTACGTTGCTGAAGAAGTGTATTACAGCCCTGTATGTATGCTATGTGCATGACTGTACTCACTTTTCTTCTATCCATCTCTTCCATTGCTATCCTAAAAAGACCCCTGAAACAAAACAACGGTCTCAACAGCTAACCCCGGTATTTCTTGGCTGCACAGCCTCGTCTTCACGACACTTTTCAGGGACACTTTGACGATAAAGGGAAAGACCCTGAACTGAACTGCTACATTACATTACGTACCGAATGCTCAGCCTCATGCGTCGCTTGGTTCACCTAAACAAATAAATAGAACAGCACAGCCCGGCGCTTATTTACGCCTCATCTTGGGTCTCTTATTACTCTGTTATACCTACTTTACTTGACCCTAAGCTTCCTTCATCGCTTTCGAACCGGAATACCGGTTCGAGCCGACTACGCTCATGCGCCGTCCGCAGTCGTTGCTGTTCCTCGCCCCGCGACGACGAAGGTGATTTGAGGTGTTTTTCACTGCCTCAATAAACCTTTCCTATACTTGATACGATTTTATACCATATACGAGCTTAATTGAGCTTACGTTATCCTCCTCGACGAACCCACGCACGCCAACCCCGCGCCCTCGATTCTCGACCCTTGGAGAGGATCGCAAAACTAACCCTCGAACCGAATCATGAGCAGTCTTGACTCAGTCGGGTCATTGCTTGCGGCCATTGCGAACCTGATCGCCCAAGGATTGCGCATCCTCAGCTTGGCCGACAAGAGCCATTGGGGCCCTGACGAGCACGAGCAGGTCCACGCCCTTGCTACAGTGTTGGACGGGGCGAAGAAGGACTTCCAAGAGTTGGCGCCTTTGGTCAATGGCCAGATATACTACGAGGGGGATCGCAAACGTACGTTTTCTCCAATACTTTCTACAGCGTGCTTTGGACACATGTCAAGCGAACTTCTGAGCTAACTTGCTTGTTAGATGAATCCGTCGAAGAGCTGAGAGCTTTAAAGGCTCAGTTCAACTCCCACATAGAACAAATACGAGATTGGAGTCGCTCAGGCGGTCCAATAAACCCCATATGGGTACGCGAAACACATGCCCTCCAACGAAAACTACACAGAGCCCAATGTCGAGCGGCACGACGAATATACAACTCCGAAAAAGAAGCGTCCTCAAGATGTCTAGGAGCATTCCTCGTCTACCGACAACAGCGCGAATGGACAATCAAGCGAGCCGTACCAGATGAGGCAGAATACTCAAGAAGATATCGCGAGGAACTGCGCCTGTGCAACGCAATTGGGTCGCTCAAGCGATTCGGCGATCGAGATATTGCTTTTGTGTGCGACTACTGCGACGGCCATATAGTTTGGGAAGACATTGAGAATATGCCCTCGATACGAACATTTCAAGAAGCCGCAGCGTCTCCGATCCTGACCCTATCGCCAACAACCGATAACCCCCATTGGCAAGCGACTGGGTTTACTTTGTCAGGCCACCAGGAGAAGCAGGTCGTTTTCGCCCCGGTAGCCATCGCAAACCATGTAGCACCACAGCACCGTGACTGGCTAGCCGGTCTTCTATGTCCATATTGTGAAGAGGACTCGTCAGAACCCCAGGAGCAGTACGATGATGAAGATGCATATCGGCCAGATTTGGGCTATGAAGATATGGCTGCGTTCCAGGAACATCTCCAGTGGCAGCATACAGTTACCGCGCCAACTTCGCAAGCACAGCAGGACTCAAATAACTGCATCGTGATGTAGTTGAGAGCAAGAGGATGATATCAGGATTTCGAAGCATGATTACCCAAAATTGGTGTTTTTTCTTTCATGGATAACTTGGGTAAAGCAGCTGGCATATGGAGTTTGGAGTACCACAAGGAACGACCACGACGATAGCATGGCTTAGGAGCAGTGCTTAGGGTTATGATTTAGAAAAGGCTGCAAAAACAAGCATATGAGCTTAACACGAATTCTTGTCGTAAATGATCTTATCCAGTACGAAGCACAATTAACTCCCTACCTACTTTTACAACAAGAGTTTGCTTCATTTACATCTGCCCCTGAAATGTTAGTCACAACTCACATATTGATAACTGCCAGACCAAAAGATAACGTAGCCAGTGTAGGTATTATATGGATATAAACAGAAACAGCCCGCTTGCATTTCTTAAAAGAACCGCCAATAAATGAAAAAGATAATGATGAACCCAAGAGCACCAAAAGGTCCGTACTGCTTCAGGAGCAGCTCCCAGTTGATGCGCACAGCAGCCCGGCGGTACTTTTTACTATCGTCGCGCAGTCTCGAGCTGATCTCGCCCATGCGCTCAAGACTATCTCCGCGGTACAGCAGGTCCTCAATGTTCTTTGTCATAACCTTTGTGACATCGCGTAGCTCGTCGTTGAGCTTGTCGAGGTTAGCCGAGGCTCGCGAGTCGGCGTAGGTGGTCTTTGTCTTTGAAATGAAGGTGTCGAACTCCATAAAGGCGTAGGGTCGCAGGGCGGGAGAGTGCACCTGGGAGGCAGGGTAGGTGGTGGTGAACTCGCGGGCAAGGTCGGCGAGGTAGGTAAAGGCGAGCTTTCGAGGGTACGAGGGCGCGCAGATGGCGAGGAAGACAATGTCCGAGTCGATGAGGTAATGCAGGGTGTGGTTGGGCGTCTCGATCGAGGCTTGGGACTCGGAGTTGCGCGTGAGCTTGCGGAGGACTTGGCGCACGTTTTGCTTGGTCTCTGCGAGGGTAGATTCGGCCTGTTACGGGGGATCTGTGAGTATGGAAGTGTGGTATAGCTCGTGGGATATGGGCTATACCTGTTCATCGTCGACCGAGGCGCAGAGCATGAGGCCTTGCAGAGTGTTAGCATGTGGACTTTACGCTGTAGCAGAATAATAGATAGGCCTTACCATCTAGCCTTGATATTTGCGTGGAGTAAATCATATTGGCGTTTGGTTGTGTAGGAGTTGAATGGCAGGGGAGAGCTGCGACAATGTAGATGTGGTTGTTGTCTTGTAACTCTACCACTACGTGTCAAGAAAGACAGGCAATAGAGAGGGATGACGTCGAGGCGGCACGAGACTGAGCCACGCCAAGAGAGTTCGATAATTATGTTGAAGCCTGATTTTAAATAAATCGTGGTCAATTCTGTCAGGCTTGATTTGTAGTATCGTAGCTTGACCACTTTGGCTTGTTCTAGGATGTCTGTATGTATGATTGATGGTCGTAGTGGAGCTGGCGCATGTTAGGGGAGCTTCAATGCTGATAAGATAACGAGTGAGCTTGGCATTCCATGTAAGACGGTATTTTGAGATGGCATTTCCTTGACTTTTGACTATCCGATTGTTTTGATTTTATCATGTTAGAAGTGTTTTTATATCGAATTCTTTTTTAAAGCTTTTTAATATGAGACCACGAGGGTTTGTGGGTGGCCGTTGCAAACATCGATAGGGTTCGAACATGTCCTATAAACAAAGTACTAATCCATTATCTCCAAGATACCGTAGTGAGTAATGTTGACTATGGATAATTGATGGCAAGGTCATAATGCGTCAATTCTCTTTTGGAAGTATAAATTTCCTGTATCTCTAAATCTCGTCCTCCTCGTCATCGAAATCATCCTCTCTCCCCATCTCATAAAGAATCCTTCCTCCCTCTCCTGCTCCAATATCTGTTTGCGCATCAAAGTAGGGCAACACGATACCTTCGCGGTCCTTCCTTTGCTTCTCCGTCAATCCAAGGTTGAATGTACTTTCAGGCTCTTCCTCGCCCTCTCCAGTCTCGCCACTGTCTGTTGGCGCCGCAAACATTGGGTGGTCGGTTAACAAGCACACCTTGCCGGGTAGAGGTGCTGCTGCTGATTCCTTGGAGCTGAGGATAAACTTTTCCGACACTGTTCTTCCGCTTCTTCTTCGTAGTTCCATAAAGATCACGACTCCGGTGCTGTCTTCAGTTCGGTCCCTACCCTTCTCTCCAAGGCCAACAAGTACTCCCTCGCGATCCTCGTTCAGACCCCACTCTGGCTCCTGGATGCTTCGGTTCCGAGCCTTTTGACGCTCAATCTCCTGATACAAACTAGACAGTCTCAGGATAGCCGTAGCGAGGTGACATAGAACTGTGAAGGGATGAGGCTCGTACTCGCTGAAGGACCTTGGTAGCACAATGGGCACATCGTCGTGATATGTGGCGACGATAGAGACAGCGGGTGTAATGATGCTGGATAGGAAGCTGGCCAGTGATTGCGGAGCTGCAGAGGCTAAAGCATTGAGAGAATCGACTATTACAACGGCTCCTTGGAAACAGTTAGTTAAGAGGGACGGTCCAGTACATGACTTTGCTATGCTTACTTTGTGTGGGCTTTCCCTTGTCCACCAGAGGATTGAACGCAGGATAATGGTTCAATAAATCTTTGCGGACAGCTTGGAGGTCTCTACCCATGGCTTTTATGAAAACATCGGCATCTTGTGGTTTCTTCAGTGTCACCATCGACAAGAAGATGACTTGTGTCTTTGCGATCTGAGGCTCTCAAGTTAGTCATAATCGCATGCGTCAGTCAAGGAATAACGGCACCTTTGCTCGCGAGACAAATTCGTTCAGGACAGGCCGCGCAGGCTGCTCAAGATTATCTATCACGAGAGTGAGAGGACTCGCACCATCGCGCAGGTTCAGAAGCTTCTGTAAGAGAAGCAAACTGTGCGATCGAGCGTGGACGTTTGAGGTTGGTGCCATTCTTGCGTAGGGTACGCTTTGAGGCTCAACCTGGGTTGCAGTACAGATAGTGTTTAAATTTGTATGTGAGAACTTTTTTATATCGCTCTCTTTGCTGTAAAGTATTTAGCACGGGCGGGATACGTCAAGTCTGAGAAAATGAATTATTCTAGCCAGTGCTTGAATCTTTTGGTGGTGGATGTTGCTAAAATTCAGTGGGTCGTATATCTGCCACTCCAACTCCCGCTTCCATGATCTCAGGTACGATCCATACATGCAATAAGAGCAAAACCAAAGTCAAAATACCTAAAGCACATAATAAGACCAATCAAAGTCTAATAGAGTTCTCTTCGGCAATGATTCATGTCGTAGAGCATTCAACGCCGCCCTTTTCCCACAATTTGTTCGACGTTTCTAGGCAAGCTCATCAATCTCCATCTCTGAGCCCTTTTGCTGCCCAATAGTGACAACCTTTTGCTCCTTTTGCGCCGGGCTCCCTCCCTGTAGCTCATCTACCTCATTTTTATGATTGAGGTCTTCGCACTGATCCTTGGTCCCGTTTTCCATTTTGGTGTCTGTGTTCGTGTCGTTTCCGTCCTGCACCGACTCGGTGTCCTCCATCTTGACATCGCTCTCTTCCTTAGGAATGGCAGGTCCTCGATTTGTCTTCAGCTCTAGCGGTAGTTCAACATCCCATTCGTCCTTGAATTTGTTGTCGAGGTAGTCGTCGAAATCACCTATTTTTCGTCTCTCGTGGGCCGCCCAGGCCTGGGCCAACCACTCAGGGTCGTGCCGCCCTTGTGCGATGTTCCCTGTGTAGGCAGCACAATCGTAGCGGAAGCTATCGTCATTCATGAGCGACGCAAAATCAGGGCAAGCGTCTTCAGTGCCAGGGTCGAGGATGTGCTGAGAATCAGGGAATAGTGTGAGGATATCTGCCTTTTCCTCTTTCTCGAGAATATCCCAAGCCATTGGGTTTGACAATATGCTCTGTTCTCATTAGTGACCTGATCCCCCTAATTTTAAACAACGGAGCGACTTACTCTGAGATCAGCCGAAGCTAGAGGTGACTTTAGGTCTGTCAGGATATTGTCGGCATTCCATTTCGACCTTCTCGCTGCCTTTCTCACGACGACTCTTTTCTTGCCTTTGTTCTTTTTGGGCGTCGTGTTAGGGCTTGTCTCTAGCCCAGGGAGTGAAGTTGCGGGAGTATCTGATTGCTGATCTACCTTAATCGAAGCATCGTCAAGCTCACGCTCGGGAACAGAAGATAGAGGAGAGGATGGCGGTACATCGCATTGAGCATTTCTTGCACCGTCAGTGCTAACCATTATCGTTTCTCCCTCTTCGTCGGCCATGATGGAAACGTTGTAGGGTCGATAGGTGGGACAACTGAGTATTGGGAGAACCAAAGACTACCCACTTGGCAACACGAGTAATTTCACCCAACGGGCGGCATTCTAGAAATCGTAGATGTAGATGGAAGGAAGAAAAAGAGCGGAGTCGTAATTGATAAGAGAAATAATCAAAAGATTTGATATGATAGCCCTTTTGAGGAGATTCAAAGATTGTGCCAAGCTCTAGGGTAACCGCATTTTACTTGCTCCTGTGCTCATGCGTTCCTTCTCTAGCAATCAGGTAAGTAGCTGACAAAGCAACTGGTTGCACAACATCAATTGCTTTTCTCTCTCATTAAAATTCATCAATAAAGATTCAAAGAGAATCCTTTTAACATATCAGAATAACCTTTAGGTTGTCTAGCTCCGTTGTCGGCCAGAAATCATGATATCAGCTCAGAGCCCCCAACAACCCTTGGGGTCAACCATCCCACGCTATATCCAATCCTGGCCACCCCTCGCTGATCAACACGGTTATCCGGCCATGCAACTAGAGCTCTGTCCCCGCTTATTGAACGATTGCTGTTAGACAGAGCACAAATGCATGATCTCGGGACATGGTTACGGCGAAATGCATGGGTAAGCTAGTCGTGAGCTACTCATATATATATCTCTTGCTTGTCCCTAGGTCCTTATTTCCGTTCCTCAGTGAATCTTAGTCATTCACCATATACCGTTGAGCAAACATCATGACTTCTAACAAACCGCTCTGTCTTGGCTACAATGGAAGCCATCCCTTTTCTCAAGTCGAAATCAAGGATCGCTCTTCTATCCAAGAGCTCCTCCGAACACTTCTTGATCCTCTAGAGCCATTCTTTTCGCCACAAAAGGCTCGTGTCAAGTGTCCAGGTGCAACAGCAGTACGCTTTGATCAAACTGCTTCCGAAGTTGAAGGAATCTGTCGACCGCTCTGGGGCCTGGCTGCTTTACTGGCGGGTGGTGGTGATTATGATGGTAAAGAATGGTGGATTCAAGGCATCAAGTCAGGAACCGACCCGGAGAATCCTGAGTACTGGGGATACCCTCAAGACAACGACCAAAGAATGGTTGAGATGTGCCCTCTTGGTATGTCCCTACTTCAAAGGCTTGATCATGATACAATCCTGACTTGGTTTTCTAGGTTGGGCCCTGGCCGTTGTCCCGGAATTTTGGACCAGTTTGACAGACAAGGAGAAGAGCAACGTTGAGACATGGTTGGGGAACTCAATCAACGAGAAAAAGTCTGTCCTTCGCGCCACTCAAACAACCCCTAGCTGACCAACATCATAGCATGCCGAATACCAATTGGTTATGGTTCCGGGTGTTTGCTAATCTGGGGTTGAAGAAGAACGGTGGCAAGTTCTCCCAAGAGAGGCTTGACAGCGACATCGAACATTTGGACACCTTTTACCGCGGAGGAGGCTGGTCCAACGATGGCCCAGAAGGCATTCATCGTAAGTTCAAACAAACCTTTCTCATGACCTTTGCTAACAAGTATAGAAATGGACTATTACTCTTCCAGCTTTGCGATCCAGCTGCTGCAGCTCCTTTATGCCAAATTGGCAAGAGACGAAGACCCGAAGCGCGCAGAGGAGTTCAAGAGGCGTGCCCAGCAGGTCGCTTTAGATCTTATTCATTACTTCGACGACGAGGGTAGAGCCATCCCCTATGGTCGAAGTGTAGGATATCGCTTTGCCATGGTTTCTTTTTGGGGAGCCTTGGCTCATGCCGACGTTGAGTTACCTGCCCCGTTAACATGGGGAATGGTCAAAGGAGTAGTGTTCCGTCATTTGCGCTGGTGGCAGACTCAAAGTGAGATTTGGACTTCCAGCGGAACACTTTCGATTGGGTATTCGTATCCAAACATGTATGTACGTATCGATTGCCTTTCCTTTGTGTCAGCATAAAATAACAAACAGCAGATGGCAGAAAACTACAATAGCCCAGGAAGCCCAGTAAGTCTCCAACCGAAACCAATAACGATTGGCAATCCGGCTAATCAGAACATATAGTATTGGGCATGCTTGGCGTTTATGTGCCTGGCTACGCCAGAAGATCACCCATTCTGGACATCTGACGAGGAGTCAGCCAGTGGTGTAATCCCCAGTGTCAAAGCTCTTCACCAACCCGGTCATATCATGAGGTGGGTGATACACTTATAGGTGATTTTATATAATGCTGAACATCAGTTTAGTTATCTCGGTGGTCACTGTATGCTCCTGTCATCGGGACAAGCCTGCAGCTATCCAATGAAAGGCACACACGCCAAATACGGGGGATTCGCTTACAGCAGCGCCTACGGATACTCGGTACCCCCTGGCTTGTTCTCCCTAGAACAGTACGCACTGGCGTCGCAGCTTGGACTGTCAGACGATGGGGGCGAATATTGGAAAACCCGAAGGCTTTGCGAGTATGCTGGGATCGAAGACCGTGAAGGCACGCCTGTTCTCGTCTCGACATGGAAACCATTCCCAGATGCCACGGTTCGCACCATCTTAATCCCACCTGAGGAAAAGACACCAAACTGGCATCTCCGAGTTCACCACATCGAAAGTGGTCGCGAGGTTAAAACCGCAGATGGCTCCTTTGCCATTTCCAATGTCAACACAGCCAACGGGAGATACCTAGGCCCTTATGACGATCAGAAGTACGAAGGAACATCGCCTAAGATCATTGGTAATTATGATTTAAATACCCCTGATGGTTGGGCAAACGGAAAGGAGGGGGCCTTTGCGGTGTCGAAAGGTGCTGTAGGCATCAAGGCTTTGGAGTCAGCGGAAGGTCGTCAGGCCATGCTGGTTAATGCGGATCCGAACTCGAACCTCATCGAGAGTCGAAGCACGATTCCTACTCTCCAGCATACTATCAAAACTGGTGAGTCGGCATGGTATATCTCTGCCATATATGCCAAGCCCTCGGGTGTTGGGGTGAGCAAACAGAGCTATCTCGATGGATGGGCCAAGCCTCCAGCCGTCCCAGGCTGGTTAGAGAGAGAGATGAGTGTTTAACCCCAACTGCAGCCGGTGGACTTGACTGGACGGAAATGAAATGAATGCAACGGAAATTGAGTCTTTCCATCAATCAAATCATCAAACGATCTTCTCCTCATTCAAAGTCCTGCTCCCCGCCTTTGTCCTTTTTTTTTGCCTATCCCTTCTTTGCGGGGAGGGCCTGCATGGCTTGTCCCAGACCATGGCAGAGCATGATCCCCGCTGTCGATTCAGCGGCCGCCTTGGAATCTTGGCTCTTGAGGCTGAGGTGATCACCCTCCTTCTCTTTCGGTACGATATAACCTTAAAAGAAAGCTCCGCATTTGTCTGAGTGCCCTAGACTGATGCGTGATCCCCGTCCGGAAAGTTCAAATTCCACTTATCAGAGCACAAAGACAATCACGGCTCACCATCCATCCATACCGCGATCAATCAGCTTGAGCCGACACCCTGGACACCTCAGTTAGAGAGCTCTTTGGTGGAGCGCCTCTCCACAACCCCAGGTTCCACGCGGCAGTCTCTCCCCGCATGTTGGCCCGACTGATCTCAAGGACGCCCGTTTTCTGAGTTGTCGAGAGGTATCTTGGAGGAATCTATGGTGCCCCCAAAGTTCAGTCTTGAGCCCACGCCGCCTGGGCATCTTGCAACCTTGGGGTACTTGATAGCGAAGCCACTTTGAACGACAGATGCAAATCGATTCGTGGAGTATTTTATCCGTCTCTGGACGTTTATACCAAGGGCAACATTTCATGCGTTGGTCGATATACAATTGTCTATGTCTTGGCCCTGCGCTAGTATAGTCGCCATGACGAGCCATCTCGAGAGACAACATTTGGACTTTGGCCTATCATCTGGTCAAGTTTGATCTGCTTCTACTCGTCTGTTGCTGATGATCGGGCTGCAAGAAGAGGGACTGACAAGGGATGAGGTTTCATTTCGACATGCATATACGTTCTCTGCGCCTCTAGATTGCACAGACGGGTATACAACCCTCCTGAACAGCCTGTGCAATTGACATGGGAGTTTCTATCTTACACCAATAAGGCCGATGCGCCGATGTTGGGGGTGAGAGTCTGTTGATGTGACCCCAGACGTGGCTGTTACTGGTTGTTGGACGATCAATTTTGGGATGGTGGTCTGGGGAGCTTGACACCTTAGCCGGTTGATCATTTAATATCCTGCGAGATCCCCTCAAGTTTCAGACTTTTTCATCAGAGATCACATTCAATCATCGGTGTCTTTCAACCTTTGAGCGAGCCTTTGTTGCCTCATATCCTCCATATCTCGATTCGCGTCAGAATCCGGGGAAACAAGCTTAAATTTAAAGCATCCCCATCTTGTCTTTAGCCCTACAGCCTACTCTCTACCTCGGCTGTTGCCACCCAACTACTACCAAAGGTCCAACTCCAATACCGCAGCCATGGGTATCGCGGGCATTCTCAAAAAGATCGTTCGCAATGATGCGATGAAACATGATCCCGAAGAGATTTACAACTGGCGTGTTTTCGCCATCGTCGCCGGCTCATGCTTTGGTGGCATGCTGTTCGGTTGGGACACTGGAGCTATCGGTGGTGTCCTGGCCATGGAGGCTACACAGGAACGCTTCAACTATACTCCTGAGGCCAAGGTGACACTCGATCAGAACATTGTCTCAACCCTTCAAGCTGGTTGCTTTGCCGCATGCTTCTTCACATCGTACTTTACTGAGAAGTGGGGTCGACGATTGTGTCTCATCGGAACCGGTACCGTCACTACTATTGGTGTTGTTCTCCAGGCCGGCTCTACTGCCAATGGTTCCCTTCCCCTCATGTACGTTGGACGTTTTGTCAGCGGCCTGGGTGTTGGAGGTGCCTCGTCCCTGGTCCCCTTGTATGTGTCTGAGTGTGCGCCTCGAGCTATTCGCGGTGGCTTGACCTGTGAGTTGACCTTTAAAACCCTTACAGCTCTGTTGCTAACTCTACGTAGCTTTCTACCAGCTGTTCATCGTCACAGGTGTCATGCTTTCTTTCTGGTATGCTTACCTATCATGGACTCGATTCATCGACGCTCTGGCTAACAAAACAACAGGATCAACTATGGTGCTCTTCTCCATCTCAAGGCACCCGCTGTTTACGCTCTGCCCCTTGCGCTCCAATGCCTTCCTGCTGTGTAAGATGAAATGCTCTTGTGGTGATGATATAGACTAATTGGCTTTTAGCCTGTTGATTACCTGCATGTTCTTTGCCCCCGAAAGGTACGGTGTCCTGATAATGGTTTGATAAGGAACCAGCCTTGCTAACGATTGATAGCCCTCGATGGTGCGCTCGTAAGGATGACTGGGAGCGCTCCAAGTCCATTTTGCTCCGACTTCGACAGTGAGTTCCCTCGTAAAATGGTGACAGGATAATGTTTAATAACCTTGGCTGCACTACAGACTTCCCGAGGACCACGCATACGTTCAAGCCGAGCTCCAAGAGATGTCTCAACAGCTCGAAGCCGAGAAGCGACTTACTGGCGATGCGTCTGCCTCTACCCTCTGGAAGGAACTTGCTACCATTCCCGGAAACCGAAAGCGAGCTATCATCTCAGTTCTGCTCATGGTTTGCCAACAGATGACTGGTGTCAACGCTGTCAACTACTACGCCCCTCAGATCTTCCAATCTCTCGGCATGACTGGTACAACCGTCTCCCTCTTTGCTACTGGTGTCTACGGTATCGTCAAGGTTTTGGGATGTGCTACTTTCCTCATCTTCTGTGCCGACTCTCTTGGCCGACGTCGCAGTCTTCTGTGGACCAGTGCCGCCCAGGCTCTTACCATGTACATCATCGGTATCTATGGTCGTGTTGAGCCACCTGTCGCCGGACAAGGTATCTCGGCTTTCGGATACGTCGCCATTGTTTGCATTTACCTCTGGGCTGCGTAAGTAATCAGAAATGACAAGAACGTGTGCAAATGTCACTAACATATATGGCAGTCTCTTCCAGTTCGGTTGGGGACCCTGTTGCTGGATTCTCGTCTCCGAGATCCCCACTGCCCGTCTTCGTGCTCTAAACGTCGCTATCGGTGCCGCTACCCAGTGGCTCTTCAACTTTATCATTGCCCGAACTGTGCTCACCATGCAAAAGACCATGGGACCTGCTGGTTATGTAAGTGTTGAACGCAAGAAATAAGCTGAACGCCAAATGACTAACAAGAACTTTAGGGAATGTTCTTCATGTTCGGTAGCTTTGACCTGCTCATGGGTGTCTTTGTCTGGTTCTTCGTTCCCGAGACCAAGGGTCTCAGTCTGGAGCAGATGGACGAGCTCTTCGGTGTTGGTGACCTCCACAGCAAGCTCGATGCTGAGGGTCCTGAGGGAGCTCGCACTCCTAGCATCCGAGAGGAGATTGCTGACGTGAAGAGCGCCAAGCACTAAGTGTGAAGCTTGATAGTGCGGAGGACTAGAGAATGGCTTGACGAAGTCGGTGGTGTTTCTATTGAAGCTCAAGTGGTGGAGCTTGATGTTTTGGTTGATAGTAAAGCGTGAGATGAAGATACCTATAGTACGATTTGTGTACATCTGTACCTAGTTGAAACGATACCTCGAATTTGACCCGTCATGACAAGGGGTTTGTCGAAAGATACATCAGAAGTGTTGGGAAATACTTAATTTGAAGATGCATGATATAGAAGAGCTCTATTTCGTACCTTGACCTATAATCTGCAAGTTCAAGAAAGTAATGAGAACGCCATGAAACAAAGGGCTGAGAAAGATGTCATTATTCCGTAAGAAATGAACTATCTATTCAGCAAATTAGGGGATCCGCATATGTTGATGTTGTTATCATATCGGCAATTATGTCTAAGAGATAGGTAGGCTGAACTAGTGAGGTATCTGGGATAAAACGAGTTAACTTGGAGGGTAAACCCAGTCTAGAGCTTGTGCCGCGAGTATAGTGCCGCACTCGTCTTCCTTTAGTAGAAAGGACCCCGAGGCGTTAATATCTTCCCCAAGTTGAATATATTTTGAGGCTATCGATTTGCACTCTCAGTAGGATTATGCTTCACTAATACAAATATTTGATCATGCATCCCAGATATGATGCCATAGTTGCTAATGTTTGTTTCTGGTGATACTTTAAATCCGACCAACGCACGTTCATCTTTGGTCAGAAAGTCTGTATGCAAAAGTTCCTGCACCTATCTACAGTTTGTGTGGGGTTGTGTTTCGTTGTCTGTGTGTCTGTGTGATTGATAATGTCCATCATTATCTGGCTATGCGAGATCGGACCGAAGAGGAGACCCCGTGGGACATGGATTAGGTTATACTAGTGTTTGCGAAATTAAACATGGAGAATAGCAATAGGCAGCCGTTGAACAGCTCAACCGCGCATTTCCGTAAGTTTTCGGGAACGTCATATCGAATCTGAGGCGACAGACTGTTGCCTTGCATCTAATAGGTACGTACGTAGTGTGACGATTTGGGGTTATGCGGTAACCCCGACAAGACAGGGCTTATGATGCAGTGAGAATTGAGATGAAGCAAGGGCCCTGTCTCAGAAACCAACGTCCACTGCCGAAGAGCCAATCAGCAATAGCCTTCAAGTGCGGACAGGGCCGTGCAATCTTGAGCGGAGGCAGGGCCCCTCATGGAATCGGACCCGGAGGTTCTAGGCCTTCTTGGCATCAACTTAGACCTTGCAGGGCACAGTTCGTCTTCCAACGGCTGAGGCTTACCCTCCTATTCGTGGATAACAAGCTCCAGCTTTGACAGTGACAATACGAGCTTGTCTAGGTACTATCACTATCATCTTTCAATTCCAGGTTCGGGTCGACTGCCGACAGTAGCGTCATCCTTGGTGTGTTGCAGCGTTGCAAGATCGGCGTTGAAGAAGCCAAGAGACTAGAAACAATTGTCCGAGTGACCCCTTTGGGAATCAATTGGGCTGCGAACAAGATTGACATGAAGGGGAGAAGTCGAAGTGAAAGGAGAGTTGAGAATAGCTCATCTAGGCCATTGATTGTGGCTTTCTTCAGCATCGTCATTGTGCGATATCTAAGCCCTGGTAGGCTGGATTGACAAGGGTGCCCCATGGCAATGGCTTGTAAGTTTGAGATGGCGTTTCATCGTTTCATGTTTTTTGGGGGACCATGATTCAAGTGCCAACTAAGGATGAGTTTGGACGAAAAAGTGATGCGGTAAACAGTGCGTAGTCGTGGTGTTTGCCCGAGTTATTGGTATACTCATACTCGTAGGTACTCGTGGTCGTTCAAACACTAGATCTATCTCCATGTTCCTGCAGTACGAGGAGCCTTGTACGTCTATGGCCTATGCAAAGATACCCCAGAGCCAAGACGGACCAAGCAAGGGGTTATTTGGAATTGGTCCGGCCTGACCTGACCTGACTCGTCTGCCGCCTCAAAGATACCTATCTCGACCATGATCATCCGACAAGGGCCAGAACCTATTTCTGCCCTATGACAATGGCAGGCTCCTCGGAAACATATGAAACTGGCGTGACTTTGGGTTTTGTCTCTTCCCTTGCCGTACACTATCCTAGGAAGAACCCACAACCAGTCAGCCCCACGAATGTGTGTATGTACAATAGAGAACACAGACGTGACAGTGAAAGTGACAGTGACAATGACAACTGTAATGTGACAGGCTACCTTATACTCTTTGTCATTGTCCCTGCTTGTCCTTGTCGGATGTCTCGGTTGCCGTCCTTGCTGATCGTCAAACGGCCAAGAAGCTTCAATGCAAAAGACCCACTGACAGACAAGCATAGACGTTGGAAGACTCGAAGTTTGTTTTGTTTCTGGTTCTTGTTCCTGTTCTTGTTCTTGTTCTGGTGCTTAATGTTACCTCTTGGGAAGTTGGGTCCCCAGATGTGTGCGTACGCTATGCTACTTAGATATCCATGCGACCAACTTACATGGATGCTGAATGTTTTTTTTTTTTACCTTGCGAGCCCTTGTCGTCAAAATGGGTCATTGAGGAATCAGTCTTTCCTTTCCTCTTGGTCCCGTCCCTCGCCAAAAAGGCACAAGTACAGTATTCATCCGTTCTCTTCCGTTCTTGATTCCTATTTCAGCTCTTTGCTTTCTTTAGACGTTTCCGTTGCCTTTGTTGGAAGGTGCTCTTTTCTGGAATCTCATTTCTAAGAGGCACGACTGGGGCCGAGTATACCAAGACCCTACCAACAGACTTGACCACTGAAAGATAACACCAGTACATCTGCAGAAGCGTGTCTTATTTGTATTCTCTTTCGTGGCCTCAAACAACTACTGCTCATTCCTTCACCAACACCACGGACAACACTGGACAAATACGAGCCCTTTTATTCACGAAACTGCACCACTACAAGCTACTTCTATAAGTGCTGACTGACTACTTGAGCATCCAATCGGCCAAATTGAATATCCTGGGTGCATAGTAGCTGCATCTCGATCTCCAGCTTGCCCAGCTGGCAGGTTCACGCTTTCACTTATATGGATAAATGGGTATTCATGATCTACCGGCTCAAAGATCTTGCCACCGCGATTAGAATATCGATCCTTTCCTTTTCTTACCACTCGCAGATGTCAGAGCTGTAAGCTTGGTGAACCCTTGCTGTGCTCAGAAGTGGGTTATTCACTCAGGAAATTCGACGATTTGAGAGGTCCAGACCAGAAAGAAAAAGACTGGACTTGAAGGAGAGAAGAATACCTGATTTTACGAGAGAAATATCTAATTTCGCAAAGAAACACTCTATACGAAACCGAGTATTGTCGCGAGTTTGAAGTAAAAGGACTTATACAATCGGCCATGTTAGGGCCAGGGCGGCCAAATCGCGGCACTCACGAAATGGCATTTACCGTTACCCCACGACAAACTCACTCAATACCGAACCCCTCTTTTCGTAAGTCAAATCACCCCAGATTTTCTTACTTTGCTTTGCTTTGCTTTGCTTTGCTTTGCTTTGCTCTACCTGAGCTTTCTTTAGCTTAAGCTTTCTCATCCTGGTTTTCAGCTCTTGAGCAAATTTCTTTTTAGCCCTGTATATTCATATATATAACCCCTTGTCAAATCTATTAAGCTTCTCATCCTTCTCATTTCTGTCATATTATTTTTTTAATCCATGTCAAGTCGTTGTGAACGGTTTGCAGCTCAAAATGCTATTCCATCCCCAATGATGTAATTCTTCAAGGGAAGCTCAGCTAAGCTCACGACTCCACACTTTCTCTTCTCCCGCATTTCTTTGTTTTCGTACTTTGAACCCCAAACATCATCAATCGCTTTCAATTTCCTCTCGCTGAGTTTAGCAAGCTTTTGAAGATTCATTCCTTGCGATTACGCTAGCAGGGGCACTAAAAGAGCGAGGAAAAGAAGGATAATCGCATCTTGGATGAACTTGGGAGACTCAATCGAAACACTATAAAAACCATGTACACGCCATTATAATGGCCGACGCTGACTCCAACCCTTCCGCAGCCACGCACAATTCGCCGCGAACATGGCTACTCACCTCGGCCCTCTCTCCTCTTTCCGTCCGACTCATCCGGTTACTTCTATCACACGGCGATTACGTTGTCGCATGTTTACCGCCGTACGAAATCGACCATGAGGATCGCAGCGCCGAGTTCCGCGAGCTCGTCAACGAGTGTAAAAGCTCACGAAAGGACCGCGAGGGATGGAAAGATCGTATTCGCGGTATTCGATGTGATGGAGCTTCCATGGGGAGCTGCGGTGCTGCTGTCGCCGAGGCAGTTCAGGTCTTTGGGCGGATAGACATCTTGTTGTGCTGCAAATCTGACGGTATGTTGGTGAACTCCTCGCAGCTCAATTGCATGGGCTTTGCTGCGGTTTACTGACTCAATTGCTCTTTTAGCTGTTGTGGGAACAGTAGAAGAACTCTCGACGACTCCTTTCACACAAAATCTCGTTCGCGACCAGTTCGAGTCCGTCTTCTTCTCCCAGGTCAACTTTATCAGAGCTGCGCTACCCCAGCTTCGCACTCAACACACAGGACACATTATTGTCCTTACCAGCACCGGCGGTCACATTGGCACACCAGGCATGTCAATATATACGGCAGCCACCTGGGCCCTCGAGGGCTTCTGCGACTCACTCGCATACGAGATTGCGCCCTTCAACATCAAAGTTACTGTTGTCCAGCCGAACAAGGAGATTTTATCCCTGACCAATCGCCTCACTTTTGCTCCTCAAATGGCCGCTTACGACCAAGGTCCTGAGACTGTCCCGAGCATTCGCGATATTCTAGCCAACGTACTCAACACTCACCCAGACACGGCTCTCCCATACCCCACGTCACCAGCTGACTATGGACCTTCACCTATGTCGCCTGCCAGCACATCTATCGAGCCAGATGTCGTGCCTGGTGAAATTTTACATCGATACCCAAAATTACCGCCTGGCGCAGCAGACAAACTTGTTATGGAGACAGTTCATGCTCTGTCAGCAATTGGAGGACATGAGAATCCTCCTGCGCGCCACATTGTTGGTTACGAAGCTGCCGTCGCAGTAAAGGAGAAGCTTAAAACAGTCACAGAAGAGCTTGAGGACTTTGTGGAAGCGAGTTTATCTGTGGATACTTTTGAGAGTGAATTGCAAGCAGAGGCAAGGGATAGGAAATCATCGGAGCAAAGTCCCCATGGACCACCTTCATCGGTTGGCTGAAGCTGGTAGAGAAGAACATGAGATGGAATGTTTCACTAATATGGGTGAGATGCATCAGCTAGCGATGCGATGAGACGATTTGGATAAGTTGTCTGTTCACTTGGAAGAGTTGGAGGATACTGTTAGGAGCCGAAATCGCGATACCCCAGACGCGTAGTATGTTCTCGGCAGGCCGAGCTTTCGAGATACCATGAGTTTCCATTGCTCGCATAATAAAGAATCAATACTCAGTGCATTCGTTACCCAATTATAAATCATTGATCAGTAAACATTCTCTAGTAGTTAGAGTCAAGTGTTTTAGATCGTGGCCGTCGCTGGTATGCGATTGTCGGCGCGCAAAAAGTCGACTCCGACCCTCGTGTCTCCACCTTATCTTATCCGGCCACCCATGTCAGGGTAGGCTACCTACATACAGCAGCTCCTAGCCGCATGCGACAGGTGTACGATATCGAGCTCAGGATCGGCGACCAAAGACGACTTTCAACTCCTGAAGCTCAGCTCCCAACAACTTGACGAGACGAAATCAATTCGATAATGCGATTGTAGATACGCGTATTCTCCTACAACCCGAATATCCCATCGACGCCTCCTGAGGACGTCCTCGACCGAAACACCAACCACGTTGCGCTGGCGGACATGTTGAGCAAACACCAGATGCTAGGATGAGCTTGGATCCTTTAGCCCCCGTCGCTCCCGCGAGGGTGAAGACACTTCTTTTGCCTCTGGGGCAGATCAAAGCAGATCGATTTGCGTCCTTCGTCGAGCGATTACACCAAGAACATGTTGTTCACCTCCGCGACATCAGCGCTGATGGCCGACCCAACAGGAGTAAGTGATGCCATCATCGGCTGAAGATGGCGCTGACACAACCTGCGCAGACATGTTCTCGCCTCTGGCATACCCAGACGGCGCCATAATATACAACCTCGTTACCCACGTTCCTCCTCCTTCTCACCTCGCTCTCACTCCCTTCGACTTATACCGAGAACCCCTTGCCATCATAGCTCTGGCGGATGGTACCGAACTACACCAGAAGAGCTTCAATAAGCGACAATCGATAAACGGCACAGGCCCGACAACAACAGAGAAGAATATTAGGGCTTTATACCAGGAGCTTGAGGACCTGCGCGACATCTACCCCAAGGCTCTTGTACACCAAGTGCTGCTGTTCGACTATGTCAACCCTCACGATACCGATATCCCAATGCCGGAAGGCCTCGTCGATATCCCCCCCTTTGAGGAATGCACAGTTACTACGATTAGAACCGTCATGTGCGACATCTCTTCGCTCCTCCTTGCCGAGATGACGACGCTGGCCAAATCCTTTGAGGCCATGACCAACATCGAGTCCCCCGTACCTTACTCGTCTACTTCGAAACACACAAATGGTGCATCTTGGGGTGGTGAGGGGGGTTTGAATGGTCTGCTTCGAAGGGGCTCTAGTATATCCTCACGACATTCCGTACGCTCTAACTCGGCGGGCGGTATTATGGATAAGGCGACAGCCCGCATGTCCATGCCGGCAAACTCCCGCCCAGGACTTCATTCGAGTAGTTCAACGCCAGGACTGACATCGGGATCTACAAAGAGCGGCCTATCAAATCCTCCCCTCACTACTGATGGTGTTCAGAGCACCCCTGGTAGTGAACGGTCAACACCAACACCGGAGCAAAATGCTCCACCAGAGGCTACCGAGAGCCCTCGATCAGCTAGTCGCGATCGAGTATCAACGCAGGGCTTTGGTGCCGGAGGTGTGAATGATCGCTGGAGGCACAGAGTCAAGGGTCGAGCGGCGGTTATCGTGGGTTCCATGTTCCTCCAGGCTGGACGATGGACCGACTCTATCAAGGAGCTTAGTGATGGTGCCCTGGCTGCGCGGTCTGTCAACGACCATCTATGGCATGGCAAGGCACTGGAGCTCATATTGGTCAACCTGTTCCTTCTTGGGTGGTCCAATATTGAGTTCCACGTACCTACAGTACTCATCCAGTTCCCGGATAAGCCAGCCCATAAGCAAACACCTGACCCGACTCCTGAAGACCCTGATCAGCCAAAACACCTCAGAAACCTGCAATGGTTACTACCGGAGCTTCTCGATCGGATCGTCGCCCTTTACTCCAGGGTCTCATCAGATAGCCTCCCTCCCTTACCCCTATCAGAAACCTTTATCCGCTTTTCCAAAATCTTTGCAGCCCTTCACTTATGCAATGGCTACCTGAACCAAGAATCTCTAGCTATGATAGCTACTGGAATTGTCCCTGACCAGCCATTAGTCGCACCGCCAAGATTCTTCGTTACTCCTTCCAGACAACAAATCGGAACAATGCTGTTTAAAGCATTCCCCGCAGGTGCCTCGGAACTCCTCACTACTGTCGACCGAGCGTCAATTTTGAGTGGTATAGCGACCGTTCTTGGACCCTTGGGACTTCATCGTAAGAAGGCCATGGTGATAAGAGAACTCGTGTCTGTGCTTATCGGTGGTCTCGTCGAAGCACGAACCCGAGGAGCTGCAGATATGGGCATTCATCCTGCTGCTGGGTTAGTCTCGCTGACTTCAGGAGGGGGTGGATCTAGCAGTGGCTCTATGGCGTTGGAGATTGGAGAATGCGACGTCGAACAGGGTATCGAGGCTCTGATGACCCTTCTGTGCAAATCTTACGGCATCGTTGGGTTTGATTTGACGAGGAAAGCAGGCGCCAAAGCAAATGCTGAAGATGTTGATGACTCAGACGAGGCCGTGATTGCTAGGATACGTGGCCAGTCTGCAGCTCGCTTCTTTGGATTCCCGGATGTGAAACTCAACATCCTGAGGGCCTGTATTAACTTCTCCGAAGCGCTTCCGGACTTTGATGGTGTTCTGAGATTTTCGAGCGATCTTTTACGAACGGCTGGTTCGGGTGTCGCCCCAGGACCGCGACGAGAGGACGCATCGCCAATGATTGTTCGAGATGAACAGGTACGATTGGCGACCGGCATTTCAAGAACTGCGAATCTTGTGCAGCGGCTAGGCTATAACGATATAGCAGCCGAGTATTGGGACGAGTTCTTCGTGAGAGGCATCAAGCTCGAGCCCTCACTGAACAGCAAGACGCCGGTGGCTCATTCGAAGAGCATCTTGCCTGGTGCTACCGCCAGTCGCGCATCTCAAGACGTTGATCCGTTCATCTACAACCCATTCCTGAAGAAGCCTGATGAGGCGGTAACCCAGACACTTGTGGCTGATGAATATGCTACGTTTAAGATCACGCTTCAGAACCCCTACGATATCGAAGTGGATGTTGAATCCATTTATTTGGCTACCGATGGTGTCGAGTTTGACGCCATTAAGGAAGCAACAGTAGTCGGCCCTTATCGAACACAAGTGATACGGTTGAGAGGAAGGGCCAAGGAAGCGGGTACCGTCAAGGTCACGGGCGGTATGATCAAAGTACGAGGCTGCCGTGAGAGGCGATTCCCCGTTTTCTCCATGCCGTGGACACCTAAGCAAGAACTCAAGGTGAAGGCCAAGGGTTTGGCTGCACTTGAGGAAGCGGTAACGGATGTGAAGCCTTTTGCCCCCAAGCTTGAGACTGAAAGCCTGAACCTCACGGCCATCCAAGCACAGCCGTTGGTTATAGTCAAGTCGACGAGTCTTGCGCAATCGTCGATCATGATCCTGGAGGGTGAAAGACAGGTATTTACCGTGACGTTGCAAAACCTTGCAGCGACGCCCGTGGACTTTATGCTCTTTTCCTTCAAGGACTCGACACAAGAGCCACTTCAGACTGCGATCAACAACCGAGATGCGACACCTTCCGAGCTCTATGAGTATGAGCTAGCACTGATGAAGAAGCAAGCGTTGCGACTTCCTAATAGCCAGCAGACTCGCCACATTGCGCCGAATGGAGAGGCGATATTCGAGTTCGAGATACTTGGCAAGCCTGGATTGACAACAGCGACGATCCAGGTCGATTACACTCATCTAGGATGTTCGCAGGACGAGATGCCTGATCAGTTCTACACGCGGCAAGTCTCTCTAGATCTGACTGTAACTGTCAATGCTAGCGTTGAGCTCGCACGAATTGATGCTCTGCCGGTGCATGGTGAGATTCCGCAGCCTTTGTGGGATCGATTGGGCAGTTCTTTTACAGCCAAGCCTGATGAATATTGTCTCTTATCTGTGGACTTGCGCAACGCCTGGCCTAGTCAGATGGTGGTGCACTTGGAGAGCAATGAAGGGATCGCCGTGGATGAGGATATTCTACCAGGCAACACGAGCCGTGTCATCCTACCTGTCAAGAGGGTTTATCTGGAGGACCCTCATGCCACAATACCGACATTGAATCCCTCGCGAAACCGGCAATTCGTGGTCAGCGCCAGCAAGATCTCACCTGAGATGGAGCGAGCGAACCGCGAAGGTTTCTGGTATAGGGAGAGAGTCCTTGACTGTCTCAGGGCGACATGGAAGACGACATCGCTGCCTAAGAGGACCGGTTCAATCGACCTGAGAAGCATTAGACTGACGACGCGGATGATTGAGGCGATCAAGGTTGACGAAGTTGACATTGATATCTCAGTCGAGGACGCCAATGGTAACACAGCTGAAAAGGACGTGGCGTACGTGGATGAGTTTATGCGACTCAAGGTACGCGTCACAAACCGAACAGTTCAGACGATCCATCCTCTCGTCAGGATTTTACCTGCGCTCTGCCATAGACCTGCAAATGTTGGTCTAGAGTTTACACGCAAGCTTGCGTGGAACGGTACTCTACAGCAGCTCATCCCCGTGTTGGAAGGACACGGGAGCGCCGAGGTTTCTGTGGGCATGACGGTACTCTGTCGCGGCGAGTTTGAGGTTTCAGCATCAGTAGAAGAGGTACAGGTATTGGATGGGCCTGTAGCTCAGTCTACACGGGCACGATCTGAGTCACAGACGATTATGGATGCGGCATTGGGAGTCAAGGAGAGGCGGATTTGGCATGCGAGACAGCCTTGTCTTTTGATGACGAGAGATCGCAAGTAGAGGAATGAGACGGAATATTATTCGGGATTAAGAGGCACCTATTGGCCTTTATTATATAACGGGAGACTCGAGAAGGAGCGTGTACTATGATATGGTGTAGGTATTTAGCGAATAGTAGAGACAGTGGCGGATGATCTATTATACTCTGATAGATAGAATAATTACATTACCTATCGGAGACAGTTTACATCCATGATGAGTGCTCTTCATCATGACTACCCTGCAGTAGCGTCAAGATTTGGGTGTTCTAGAAGTACCCTTCCATGCACCCGTGGAACTGTCGCCACTTTTTAGTGTTGTAGCGCGACTTATCAACAAAGAGGCGCCTCAGAATCTGCTGCGAGTTAAACTCTACTTGTTGGATATTCCAGTTTGTCCGATCACCTGATAAGTACAGTACGGTACAGTAGCCGTTTGTAGGTGCAGTAGCTTCAACGGCTGCTCTTCCTACGGATGCCGAGTCAGCTCCGGCTTGTAGCGGCAAAGTTTTGGATTTATTCTTATTCAACGCCGAACAGAAGCTTATCAGATTTTTGTTTCCTACAGTACCACGGCGGTGAACTGTTCACTTGACGGAGGGATTTATTTCTCTTCAACTCCATACAAATTCTTTTCTTTTTGGTACAAGTTTCTATATATTTGGAGAGCCATGACTACAGGACCAGACCCCTCGGCCAATGCGCCGAAGCGGATTCTCTTCATCGACGCCTATGACTCCTTCACCAACAACATCGTTTCACTCCTCCGAACAATTCTCGGCGCAGAGATCTTTGTTATCAGAATCGATCTCTCAGTAGTTGAAAAGGTCGGCGACGATGATGCACCGACAAGATGGTCAGAAGCAGAATTTCTCGATAATCTCGCTCAGTTTGACGCCGTCGTCTGCGGCCCCGGCCCGGGATCTCCGCTCAACCCGGAGGATGTCGGCGCCTTCAATTTGGTGTGGAACCTCCCGGAGCATCGTCAAGTGCCGGTCCTAGGTATTTGTCTTGGTTTCCAGAGTCTACTTGCTGCCCATGGAGGGACTGTTCGAAGGCTCAAGAGGGGACTGCATGGTATGGTGAGGGAGATTGAGCATCAAGGCGAGGATATTTTCAATGGAGTATCATCCTTTAGGGCTACTCTTTATCACAGCCTGTGCGTGGATATTGGACAGTACGCCGATGACTGGGAGGAGGGGAACCGCTGGAAGCCAACCAAAGAGTTTTCACCCTTGGCTTGGTCGACTGAGATCAGAGACGATGGTCGAAGAGAGCAAATCCTTCAGGGCGTGAGACATCTTAAGAAGCCGCTCTGGGGCCTTCAATATCATCCAGAGTCTGTGTGTACCGAAAAGACTGCACATGGCGTGCTCATCAACTGGTTCCAGGCTGCGCTGCAGTGGAACAAGTACCATGGACGACGGGTGCAGGGACCGCTGTTGGAGATTCAGACTCTTTCACCGCCGAATCACTTGGAGTCTGTGGCTGAGCATAAGGAAAGGTCGACAGGAGCCTGGTGGTCTACCTCACACGATGGACCGACGTCACTGAGGGATTTTGCCAAGGGAGCGGAGTATACATATCGCACGATTCCTCTCCTGCGAGGCGTTGGCGTACCTGAGGTTGTCGAGGCGTTGGGGCTGGCAAAAGGAGAATCTGTTATTCTCGACTCATCGAGTTCAAAGAACGGAGATGCACTAGCTTTGAACAGCATCGTAGCTCTTGAGGTCGAGGAAGCGCTGCGGATTGAGTACAATGTCTCTGACGACCATGTTACGGTACGACTTCCTGCTGCAGCTGGTGGCGAGGACAAAGTCGAGACAATCAGTCTTGAGAACAACACTATCAATGTTTGGGAGATCATCTCGGACTTTTGGGAGACGCGAAGTCATCCTACTGGTTCTGATCAGTCAAAGTCAGCTTTCAAAGGTGGTTTTATGGGTTTCATCACTTATGAGATGGGGTTGCACGGCCTTGAGAAGAAGCTCGTTTCAGGAGATAGGGGGCACAGGAGACCGGATATATGTCTGGCGTGGGTGACCAAGAGCATTGTCCTGGATCATCGAGCCGGCGTTGCGTACGTCCAGAACTTGAAGGCTCGAGGATCAGACAATTCGTGGCTCGAAGGTATGACGGGAAAGATTCAACAATCCCAGGCTTGGAAACCCCCAAAGACAAGCAACGGCGCCAACGGACATATCAACGGCAACTCCGCTCATACGACGGAGCGCAGCAATCGAGCCAAGATCACAACACCACAGCCCGATCGATATGAGGAACAAGTCCGAGTCTGCCAGGACTTTATCGCAGCAGGAGAGTCGTACGAGCTCTGTCTCACATCGCAAACCACTATGTCACGACCTCCTGCACAGAAAGGTTCCCAAACAGGGGGCCACGACGAGAGAAGCCCATGGGCTATTTACCAGACTCTGCGAAAACGACAGCCAGCTCCTTTTGGGTCCTTTATTCGTCTCGGTGGCGCTACAATGCTGAGCAGCTCTCCCGAACGATTTCTCCGTCATGATCGTAATGGACTATGCTCAATGAGGCCGATGAAGGGTACCGTTCGCAAGTCAGAGGCCGTATCAACACTGGCTCAGGCTGAAAAGATTCTCCATGTGCCTAAGGAAGTGGCCGAGAACCTTATGATTGTCGATCTTGTACGACACGATCTGCATGGTGTCTGTGGTGTTGGCCACGTAACAGTTCCTGACCTGATGAAGGTGGAGGAATATGCGACTGTTTTCCAGATGATCACAGTTGTTAATGGTCAACTTCCCGGACGCAACGGACACAAACCTCACGGTGCGCGCCGAAGCAGCTTCGATTCTCACTGCCCATACACAGGCTTAGATGCCCTCGCTGCGGCTCTGCCCCCTGGAAGTATGACAGGAGCGCCAAAGAAGCGCAGCTGTGAACTTTTGCAGGTCATCGAGGCCCATCAGGAACGAAGCCTGTACTCGGGCGTTGTGGGCTACATGGATATCACGGGTGCAGGAGATTGGAGCGTCACGATCCGGACCATGTTCCGATGGGATGACGAGGAGGCTCCGGCTGAAGAGGGCGAAACTGAGCCCCGAGAAGTTTGGAGAATCGGAGCTGGCGGCGCAGTCACAATTCTCAGCACGCCTGAAGGTGAAAGGGATGAGATGTTTACTAAACTCGCCGGTCCCATGGGCGTCTTCAAGGACGCGGCTTAACTGTGAGCTCTCAGAAGCGGGAACGGAACGCATTGGATTGATAGATAGGCGCAGCGTTTGACTTTGGACATGATACCTCAACGTACACATCGTCGGAGTTTTGTTATTGGGAATTCAACAGTATAGACGGAATGGATAGGAACGCAAGAATCCGAAATGATAGCAGACAGATGATATATATCTCATCAAAATAAGGTATACCATTGAGACCAACTATAACCACTCCATTGCCGTTCTTTAACCCCAGGAATTCACGATCGCGAGTAGCTGAAACTCCTGTTAAACCCGCTGGATGCCAAATATGACTCCGTTCCTTCTTGTGATCATACACGCGTTGTACAGGCTTTATACTAGCAATTATCCTCCTCTTTCCTGAAACGCGACATGCTGTATCCGTCGTTGTTTCGGCGGCTTCGACCTGTTCTGACTTATGCGACCCTATCACGTGCGCGCATCTAGAAATCTTGCTCCTCGTGGAAGAACATGCCGAAGCTGACGATGGTTCCATAGATCAATAGACCGCCGATTATAGACATGACCATAGCTTGGGTCTCGATGAGGCCGGAGTGCGCGAGAACGACGGGTAGAGCTATGAAGAGTCAGTAACGTGATCTGCGCCAAAGGCATATCATGCCGAAGACTGGCAGCGCATTGTTCGCGCTGACTAGAAGTAACAAGACTTACCAATTCCCATGACAACAAAGAAACCTGTAAAGAAACGTCCAAGATCTAGAACAGCAGCGCCCGAGCTCTCAACAAAGTCGTCGGGGTTGGCGCAGTGTCCGCAGATCCAGTTGGGAATGGGCGCAATGACATAGGTGGCGACGACGAGCAGAGGATAGTAGACCTTCCACAGGGCACATGAGAGAATGACCAAGAGGAATCCGACGGCGAGGACGAAGGAGAGGGCAATGATGGTCTTGAGGCCGGCGGTCGGCATCTTGGGCGACGGTGTTTATGGTGGTCGGGAGGGGATATGTTTGGTTTGCGGCGAGGTCGGCGTAAGGGTAGGATCTGATCCCCGTGGGGAGAGACGTAGAAGATGTAGTCAAGAAGATGAAAGGGTCGAATCTTGAAACGACGAAGCGAGGAGATTTCTTTTGGGCGCGACGGGAGGGAATTCGTTGATGGTGGGCGAGTACGCGGCTAAGCCAGGTTCCAAGATGATGCTATCGCAGCTGTCAACAGGTACGTACTGCAGGGTGACGCAGAGCCGCGGCGTACCTTAGGTAAGAGACTCGGAGGAACTATTACCCGTAGCCTCAGACGCGCCCAGCACGCCAATCCCCTGGCTGCTGACCAGGAGGGGCTACCGCCTGCCGATTTTAAGTGGAGAGTAGCCTTTCTGCCAGCGACTGGAGTGTAGTGGGGCGTACTTTTTTTTTTTTTCCCAAGAACTCTACATACTTCAACCTCGCGATACGACACAACACAACCTCTCGTACATCGAGAACCTGCGAATACAGTCAAGATGGCGTCCGACGAGGTGGTCTGGCAGATCATCAATCAGACCTTCTGCTCTTTTAAGCTCAAGTAAGTTTATCTTTCCGGACTTGAGGATATATTGGAATTCTTTCAGTACTAACCGCCGCGCAGAACACCGGCCAAATCGAACTTTTGCAGATCCGAATACAACGTGAGCGGATTATGTAATCGCCAGTCATGTCCTCTCGCAAACTCGCGCTATGCGACAGTTCGGGAGGAGCGAGGTACAATCTACTTGTACATGAAGACCGCAGAAAGATGTCATCTCCCGAGCAAGATGTGGGAGAAGCGAAAGCTCTCAAAGAACTACAACACGGCTCTCTCTCAACTTGATGAATGTCTCATCTACTGGCCCAAATTCTTGATCCACAAGTGCAAGCAACGCCTTACCCGTCTCACACAGGTGCAAACTCGCATGCGCCGTATTGCCGCCGAGGAGGAGCGCCTCGGTGAAAAGCTCGTACCCAAGATGGCGCCTAAGATTAGACACCGTGAGCAGGCTCGTGAGCGCAAGGCCGAGGCAGCTGCCAAGCTGGAGCGAACCATTGAACGCGAGCTTGTTGAACGTCTACGACAGGGTGCTTACGGTGACCAACCTCTCAACGTCAGCGAGAGCATCTGGAAGAAGGTCCTCAATGCTATGGAGCGCGAGGGCGAGGGTCAACGTGATAAGGACTTAGACAAGGGTCTTGACGAGAATGGCGAGGAGGTCGAGGACTGGAGTGAGGATGAGGAGGACGACAGCCTTGAGAACCAGATCGAGTACGTTTCCGACATCGATGAGAGCGACGAGGAACTCGGCGACCTTGAGGACTGGCTTGGCAGCGACGACGAAGATGAGGAGAATGACGATGACGATGACAGCGAAGAGTCCGAGACTGAGAAGGCTGGCAACAAGCGAAAGCGCGGACGGGCCATCAAGATGAAGAACAAGAAGCCCCGACAGGACGAGAAGGAGAAGCTCACACTCACCAACGAGCTCGCGTGGTAATTGACTGTCTAAAAAGTAAAGCCTCGGCGTTTGAGGAGTTTGCGTTTTTCCAAGGAAGACAAAATGGACGAGACAAGAAAGAAAAAAACAGCATCATGGGGGTCACTTGTCTTGCGGGTGTGAGATATAACACGATATGGTGCTTTATCGATGCTGAGCTAGGGTTGCTTAGCGGTGTACGGATACCAAAATAGACTGCCATTTGATTTTACTTGAATCTCATTTGTTTATGGTGTTGAATGTGAATATTATAGTCCTGTTCTCTATGGCTGAGGCTCTAGGCAAAGTGTTCTACTGGATACACAAGGACTTTCTCCACAACCAAGTCCTACCCGCTTACCCTGAACTGCCCCGCCCAATGCTGTCGCAGTGCATTTTAGCTCAGGCAGCTACGAAACCCCCAGCCCACTTGACTTGAAGAATCCCTGTAAACGTCACTGCTTCACCTCCATCTTCTCCCCTCTTTAAACCCGCCAGCGCCGTCCTTTTTTTGCCATACAACCGTCTACTACTACAAGACTACTCCTCGATAGCAGCTGGCTGCACAACTCGCTCCGTCCTATCGGTAACGCAGCGTCGCATTTATCGTTACAAGCAACAGCTGCTGCTCAATCCATCCTCTGGGCACCGATACCGCTCCTTGAACCTACGTACAAACCAGCTTCATCACGAGACACGCGCAGCTTTAACAACCCCGTCGATGCGAAACCCTACGATCTCAACAACTATATAAGCAACCGCATAAAACAGCAGACACCATGGCGTCCTGGTACTCCAACCTCGTCCAAAAGACATCGTCCCAGATCTCCTCCCTCCGCCAGAACCTCCTCTCAGGCGAACAAGACGGCGACACCGAAGATGACACTCACGTGTGCCGTGTCCTCCGAGGCTACTACTCCGAAAAGGGCCGTCCCTTTCCCGCCTGGCTGCCCCCAGACCCCAAGGCGCCAGCCCAGCAAACCATTCAACCTGTCATGACGCCACAGGCTGGTCAGCGCTTCGGCGCCCAAGGACAGCAGCAGCAGCACGCCGCTCTCAGCAGCCTATGGGACAACGGTCCTCAGCAGCAGCAACAGCAGGCGCCTCAGAGCCTCAGAGCTGGAGGTGCAAGGACGCCCGCGGCGCTGCAACCCGGCGGGGGTGGAATTGACAGGAGGCCACTACCAGGTCAGCAGCGAAGCTACCAGAACGCACCAGGTGGTCAATTCGGTAGGCCTGAAACGGCGAGCGTGCCGCCTGGTGGTGCTGCGGGAGGAGGAGGAGGAGGAGGTGGTGGTGGTGGTGGTGGATCTGCGCAGGATAGGCTACGACAGAGGCTTTGGGGCGGCGGATCACGTACGACGAGCCCACAAGCTGGAAGTCAGGGACCGTTTCAACCTCCTGCGGGAGGAGGTGGAGGTGGAAGTGGAGGCGGAG
>JABEXW010000717.1:0-21308 GCA_013266185.1 Fusarium sarcochroum
CTCATGGAGCGCCGTCTCTCCATCTGAGCCTTTTGTCTCGCCTTTTCGAAACCGGCCATGCTCTTCCGGGTTCGAGCGATGAGGTCAATTTCTTCGTCCACAAGCGTCTGGCTGGGGTCCTCTGCGGGGACAGGGTCTGCGGGGGTTGGTGGGGGAAGATCAAGTTCTTCGTTGTCAGGAAAATCGAACGATCCCCGAGCCATAGTTAGACGGGTACGCTCAGCAAGCGAGAGGGTATGTCGAGGCTTAGGCCGTGATCGTTTGGTGGGAGATGGAGAAGCCATGTCCATTGACTCAAGGATCTGGTCGGCCATCTCCTGGGTGGGAGAAGGCTCTGCAGGCATCAGCTCTGGTGATGCTTGTAGAGGCTGAGGCGATAGCGGAGGAGATGGTTCAGGCAACAATTCAGGTGACAGCTGGGGTGAAGCATCATATTCAGGTCGTGGAGGAGATACCGCCGCAGGTTCGTCTTCAGGCTCGGGGGAACTAGTCCGCTCAACTGAAGAAGCACGAAGGATCCGCGCTTCGTCTTCAGATGGCTTGCGTAAGCTTCTCGCACTCGATGAGACTGAAGCAAAAGAGTCCTCCGAATGAGCAAGAATGGGTCGCACCGGAAATCTTCTAGACTTGTCGAGCTTAGACTTGAAAGACTTGATAGGGGATTCATTGAACCCATCCTCGTCTTCCAGCTCGCTAATTACCTCTTCTTCCTCCTCAGGCTCGGGCGTTGGTACGTTGATGACTGGCGCAATCCGGGAGGCAGGGCGCTGCAGAAAGTCTAGAGCCGAAGACTTCTGAGGTTTCGACAGTTGTAGCTCCTGGTTCAAGCTGCTAACAAGATCGTCGTATTCCTCAGTGAGCTTCGGCTTGCCAATCGTCGCTTTCCTGGGACTAGCCCTTCCAAGATGCAATGCTTCGTGAGCACCGAACCCAAAGTCAATTCCTTTCTCCTTCTCTCTCCGCTTGACCTTCGATGGAGACGGCCTGGGCTGGTCGGCGGACAGCTCGTTGCGAAAGGTCTGCCACTTCTGAAGTCTCTCCTTCTGTACACGAACTCGAGTGTCCAGCTGCTCCAGGAGACCGCTTCCGTGCTCTTCAAGTTCTCCGAGTCGACCCTGCTGGACTCTGCGCCATACGCGATCGAAAGGCATCCCTAGAAGTCCGTCCTTCTTCACGCTGGCGTCTCCGTAGAGTAAAGTCTCCATCCATCGTTCATTGCCAGACCAGTTGTTTCGAAGGGTACGCCACATCTCTAGCCTAGCATCGTCGGAGATTGTCTTGCCTCCATCTAAAGCCTGAAGTGCTTCCTTCCTCCTGGCGATGCCTCTCTCCTTGACGGTCAAAAGGTCGGCAAAGTCGCGAAACCTTGAGCTGGCAGCCACCTTGCTGTTGAGTATCCGACTAATGGCGACTTTGTGTGCAAGCACCATGGTATTGAGATCTGTGTTGTCGCTCTTGTATCCTCGATCCTCGAGCGCCAGCCCAAGTGCGAGAGCAGTGTGCTCACCGCTTGTTGCTGTCTCTTCGGCAATGACATGCTTGAGAACAGCAGATGAGAAGGCAGCAAGGACTTCTTCAAGCCTCTCGCCTTTGCATTCGTCCAGCATTGTCTTTCGAACAATGGCATCCCTTCCAAGCACTCCATTCTTCTTGGCTAACTCGAGAGCTCGTAGCAGAGCGGCCCGCAGGTTGACCGATTGGGTCTGGTCGAGGGGAGGAAAGAAGGGTTTTAGTTTCTGCAAAGTGTTAGTCTGATCCACCATTCCGGGTTGCTATTGTCCTACCTTTTTTGTTTCTTCTGGGTCCCAAAGGGCGAACAGCTGGAAGAGAACCCATTCGACACATTGCACCCTCTTCTTCTGCCCTTGCGCACTTGTACCGCCTGTCACAAAAGTTTCGGTACGGATTCCTGGCCAATCTGGATGTTGGTCGAGGTCGAGAAGGTTCAGGTTGGTCAAGAAGATTGACAGAGCAGAGGGGCCATGGTGGACATGAGGCGCTGGTGCTGGTGCTGGTGCATGTTGCGTTGATTTGTTGGTGAAGCCGGCCACTAAACGGGCGGACCGTGTACGTGCAGGCTGAACGGCAGCCATGGTGACATGTTTGTTTCTTCAATCCAGATTGTAATTTTGCAGGAGTGAAGGCCGTTTATGTAGTTTTTGGTAGGTATACTGGTGCTACCTCAAAAAGGCGGAGTGTAAATAAGGCTGATGGAGAGTAAACAAATCGGATGGGACGGTGGAGGGGCAGAAACGGGCGGTTTGTGGGGCCGGCACTTACCCTGCAGGATCATGCCGAGGAGGTCGGATTTACTTCTCTCATGAACAGGACGTGTAACTCTGTTTCTTTGACTACCATTTATAGTCAGAGTCAATCATGTTGCTATGTTGCACTTGATAAGCCTCGCGCATCAATTTGGGTGGTTTCCACGCCATTACCGGAACAACGTGGGTTGTGGTGGTGATGAAGCTTTCTTGGCAGGGGTTATCTAACTCAAAATTATTCCCATGTGAGCGACACATGACGCCCAATCTATACACACACGACCAAGTTGCTACTGCGCAGAAATCGCCAATTACTTTACAGGTAAATGAAGGCTCTAACAAAAGAATGGATTGGGTTTTGGTCGCTTATCCCATCATATTCGCTAGCCACTACGCTAACCCACAAACAAAAACAATAGTCTCATCATCAACAACAAAAAATGTCAGCCTTTGTATCACGACGCAAAAGATCAGATCGCCAAAAACATACAACAGCGGGGATTCGCTGGTCGTCACCGACCCAACTACTAATCCGCCCCTTACTAACTTGACAATGGGAGAGCGGACGGGATCCCGTATTTTCTAGTAGGTATGGTCGTATGTGATGGAAGACTGGCGTTACAGAGCCCATGTTCTCAACCAGGAGGAGTCCAACGTGGGAACTCTGTGACCAACAACCCAAGTAATATGGCACCAGCAACCTTTGCACCGATGATCGCTACTGTGGGAGCGGAAGTTACGATCGCCGACAAAAAATCAATTAGATAATGCTATTGTGCGCAATGAACAAGACTGAATTCCACAAAACAAAGCGCCCCGTCTAGTTCTAAAAGACCTCCATGCTGACCACGTCTCCTACTTATTCTTAGGTATCTTCCTCTTCTTCTAAAAATCTTGTTTATCGTCTAAACCTCTTCGTCCTCTTCCAAACTGTCTCAAATATGACGTTTTGACAATCGTTGGTGGTGCTGCCGCAAGGATACGACTTCGAGATGGAAGAATGTCCAGTTTGCTGTGCTCCTACTGCTCAAAAGGAAACTAAGTATTTGAGCTTTTATTCTTGAGAGATTGAAGTTCCTTCGCTTGCTCTTCGATGGTTTCCTCTAGCCTGTTGGTCTTGCTTTGAACAAAGAGGCGTACTTGCTCGAGTTCCTTCTTCTTATCTGCATAAAGAGCAAGCAAGGCTTCGTGATCCTTCTCGAGAGTCTTAAGCGTTCGGAGATTTTTGTCGTTCTCCTCTCTCCAAAGTTTTTCGCTAGCTCTGGATTCCCTTAACTTACGTTGTAGTTCTCCCTTCTCGTTGGTTGTCTCGTCGGGGGCTTTGGGCCAATCCTCCTGCTCGTCAGTAATGTTGAGCGCCTGAACCAAACCGTCCCTTTCTAGTTTCAGGCGTATCAGGTCAACGTCAATTTGGTGAATTCGCACCATGATGGAGCCATGATTCAATACTGGCAGCATTTTTTCTGCTTGTGTAGGCACCGGCTGCGGATCCTCGTTCCGGGCGTAGGGTGCGTGGCGATCATGGCCCTTAGATTTGAGTATTTTAGGCATTTTGGTAAGCTTCCACTGCCTAAATGTAATGAGGAAGAAGATTGGTGTAGCTTATAGGAACTTTAGGAGAGAACTGTATTTATATAGCAACGGAAGTCGTGGAAAGAGGATAAAGAGATCACCAGCACCTCCTTTCACGCAGTGGACTTTGTTTCTCAACAACATGTCTTTCATACTGTAAGGTATAGCATGAACCTGTCTTCTTTATCGGTTCCCTTTCCCCTGGAGCTCTTTCTGCTCTGCGATAGCGCCTTTCTTTTATTTCGTCTTTCTCTATCCTACTTACCCACAGTAGCTGTTTATTTGCATGAGTATATCGGCTTTGTTCCAACATGAAGAAAGTGTAACCTGATCAATAGCAAGAATATATGGAGATAAGAAAAGCAATTCACTGGCCGGTTACTACAGGAATCCTAAGATGTCTGTTGCTGGTTGCGTGAAGAGACATGACACGGTTGTGCGCATAAGGGCCCGAGTTCACTATTTGCAGCTGGGGAACCCTAACACTTTATGAGTGCATAAAAAAAGCGTTCGAAAGGTGATGCTATTGAATTTACACAAATGGAGTTCATATGTATCATGAGGGTTATCCCGCCCATGGCAAGACCAAGCCGTGACCCTGCATGCAAAATTGAAGGACATCCCAAGGCTGGCCGTCGACCTTGGTCTTAGTCTTACCCAATTATTTGTAAAAGCAGAGATGACGGAGGAGGATGTAGTCTACATCCTCAGAACCGTATGGGAGAAAGCATGTCATACACCGTGTACTGCCTTCCAGCGGCTCTGTTTCTCAGCCGATATTGTTCTCGACAAGATCGGCAGGTGGCGGTTTGAGAGCCTAAAGCAGATGGATCATAAGGGTATAGAGATTGGATGGCTCAGAGATTCAGCTGACTCGAAAGAACTGCATCTGTAGCCATCATACGGAACCGTCACGTCAAGCTGGGCACGAAAGCCCCAAGAGACCAGACTTCCAGGTAACTCGATCGTATCGCGAGAATGACATCCAACGCTGACTCCTTCCAATTTCACTTTCGGCATCACGCGGATTCCCTACAGACCCTTTTGTCTCCTAACACATATCGTTACTGCAGCTGTTTTGAAGAATGCCTACGACGCTGGATTCGCATTGCGTGCTGAGGTATTGTATCCTTAGGGGTTCCTCGAGGGGCAAATTGACTACACGCCTTTACCGTGGAGCGAGGCCATGAGGGATCAACTTGTGTTCAGCCTGAGCTACGGATGCGCTGACGTAGGAAACAATACCGATGTTCCTTCACAACTCGAAAACTCGTCTACTTTCTTGCGACAGTGAGACAATTCGACTATAACTGGCTTCTGCTCTGCCGATACTAAGAATACTATAGCCGAGTTCAATTTCGTCGTCTCAAGCTCTCTCTTAGGTCTTAGATTCGAAGCCTTGAGGAACTCCGAGAGCTAATACGTTGCTTAACCGAGCTGTCACTAAAAACCAGAATGCCCTTAACAGCCGCATCGATACTGCCGAGTCACAAAATCTGACTACAGCCTGTCAGATGCGAGTAAGTGTGCTAAGCAACAAACAACATTGCAGTTCGCGTTTGATGTCACCCACTGGCTGGTAGGGCATCCGAAGCTGCAATACTGTGCACGATCTAATTTTATGCAGGCACTTAGGGGCCATGAGGGCTAAGACAGCGTCGCTAAGGTGGCATAGAACGTCAGATATACTTGAAAATCAAGGGAAAACTATCCAGCAAAGAAAGAACGCATATCGTTTCTGAATTGTTCGAGAACAACAGTAATGACTTCCAATAGGAAACAAGAGGAACCTCGCAAGATCAACTCCTCGGCAGCCTTCTTTCACCTTGAACTCCTATATATTTCTAAGTCATGCATGCTTTTCAGCGTGTTGGGATGCTCCTCTCCTAGCACTCTTCTTCTTATCTCTAATACTTGTATCCCTAGCTTTTCAGCCTCTCCCCATCGCCCTTGATCACTATATGTCGACGATAGGTTGCTCATGCTTATCAGCGTGTTAGGATGCTCCTCTCCTAGCACTCTTCTTCTTATCTCTAATACTTGCACCCCTAGCTCTTCAGCCTCTCCCCATCGTCCTTGACGTTTATATACCAACCCTAGGTTGTGCATGCTCGTCAGCGTATCGGGATGCTCCTCCCCCAGTGTCCTTGAACATATCTGTGAGTTTTTCACTTGCAGCTTTTCAGCCTCTCCCCATCGCCCTTGATCACTGTGTATCAATGCCAAGTTGTTAATGCTTATTAGCGTATCGGGATGCTCCTCACCTAGTATCCTTCTTCTTCTCTCCATCACTTCCGCTCCTATCTTTTCAGCCTCTCCCCACTGCCATTGACTCTTATACCCCAAGGCCATGTTGTTCATGCTTGTTAGAGTGTCTGGATGCTCCTTCCCCAATATGACTTTCCTCGACTCAAATACCCGTCGGTGTAGCTTCTGAGCCTGGGGATAGAATCCTTGGAAGTCTAAAACTTGTCCAAGGAGTTCCAAGGCATTGAGCGTGTCAACATGATCGTTTCCGTGCGCACTTCGGCGGCCTTCTACCAACCTACGAGCTGTTTCCTCTGAAGATTTGTATCTTCCTTGGTCCAGAAGTACCGAGCCCAATTCATATAATATGTCTAGGGTCTCAGAATGGCCGGCCCCGAACACAGTCTCTGCCACGGATAGTCTTTCTCGCAGTCGCTCTTCGTCAGCCTGTTTATACAGGTGCTGCGGCCAGCTTGATTTAGTACTCGGTTGGTCTTGACGAGAGGCGCTTGGTGTAAGGGGGGAACTCGAAGAGAATCCTTGAAGGGGTCGATGGACAGGGGCCGGACTTTGTCCAGCAAAAGAATTGCTATGAGACTGGACTATGCTCCATACAGAGGGGGTAGGAGAGAAATCTGCAGGACTCTGGACTATTGGCATATCGCCCCCCGGTGAGAAATTCGGACTTTGCACTGAAACCACGGGACTAGGGGCTAGGGAACCGCGTTCGGAAATAGTTTGACAGCCCACGGCGGATGGGGTGGCTTTAATATGTTAGCTATCATATGTAGGCAATATCTATCATACGGTGACTTACATGCCGCAGGACTGGGAGCATATAAGAGATTTGGAGGGACCTTATTTCTGTTCATCCATCGGTCGATTTTATGTGGTTCCACCGTGCTGCCTCTGACCGTGAAGGTTAGCTCCCGTTTGCCGTTATCAGCGAGCTTCCTTTGTTGGCGTTTCCTGACAATTGCTGCCATCTCTACTGGCTTGACGTTCTTGTCTTTCCCCCATTGGCTTATGCGTGTTCGATACTGACGTATCCTATATAGCACAATCATATTAGTTCGCATCCAGGCTATCTCGCTCCACTTTGGAAGGAATCCCGTACTCAGCAGTAAAGCCAAATTCCTCCTCAATCTTCTCCTTAACCTTCTCTAGTGATAGCTTCTGCGCAATATGAAGCTCAAGGATTCGACTTTTGTATGGCTCCCAAGCCTTAGCGCGCAGGGTTGGGGCCTTTTTTTTTCGACCCTTGGGGGGCGGACCCATGGGAGTGTTGGGCATGTTTTGGCTATCGCCAGTATCACCAAAGGAACCCGCATTATGGGTTGTCTGAACCAGGGATTCTTGAGGCAGATTGAATGGGTACAACAGGTGGCTCTGATCTGTCATGGATTGCCCATCCAGTGCTTGCCACCATGAAGCCGAGCCGTTGAACGCTGGGTGAACGCTATGGGACTCGTCAATTTGATGTTCAATGGGATTGAGCCCGTTGAAGAAGGGCGGAGTAGTGGTCGAGTAATTCATGTTGATATCTCTTCGCGACTTGCATATGCCAGCCAGTAAGAGCGAATGTATCTGGTAGAGAGGAAGCAGAAGGTAGGAAAGGAAGAGAGATGTTACATGCCGAAGGGACTTGGTGTGAATATATACTGCAAACCGCTTGAGGAAGCAGAACTTTCTGCAGCACATAAGTCCTACCCTTGGCCGGCCGCTGAGTGAGCTGGCACAAGATGATGGTCCGGGCGCAAGCCACATCATGGGTCAGGGGGGCTTACAGCATTTCGCAAAAGTACTATTTTACTGCAGGGCTGGGTGATGCAAAACTATGTACTATTCTATATTGCAGCGATCTTCATCCCCCCTGTCTTGCCTTGGCCGAATGGCGTGCGTTTATTTCTCTACTCCACAGCGTTCTGAGCCGCAATGGAATCCCTACTCAAAAGTACTATTTTGCGTCCAAGGCATACCATGCTAACGTTCAACGGTTATGGATGATCTAGGTAGACAATAGATTTTCAGCCCAAAGAAAGTCCTCGCGGCTAACTGCTATTACAAAACTCCTAAACGGAGTCTCATCAAACAGGTTCTACACTCGCTGTTATGCGAATTTTCTATTTAAGCTAGTCACCAAACTCTACAAAGCTGCTCATCAACCTTCTTCCTGTCATAGAGCAATCCTTTCTTTTACGTTAACGTACACAGACTCCGCAAATCTCATACCTAGACGTCGCGATATGGCTCAAGTAATGCTATCCGCTGAAGTCGTCATTTCCATCATATTTGGCATCCTTCAGTTGACCATCGGCCTTGTTTCACTCTGGCAGCAGCGCCACCTTCGCTGGATGGACCGTACGCCGCCTTCTTCCCGCGGCCAATAGCGAGAGCTGACATACAGGCAGATTCGAGATCTGGAAGGAGAAGACATACTTTTTGAGAGCGCAGAAAGATTTATTTTGGAGGCCCTTAGATGTCTGCAGAAACTCACAGCAGAAGTGGTTCATTTAGGGTACAATGGGGCAGACGCTATTTTTAGGTAGCTCCATCATGTCTCAAGTCTCTATAGACCATGTCAACTTTCTGCGCAAAGAATTCAGTGGCGAACTGGAGCCTGATTCATTTTACACATCTGGAAGTTTGGGTCGACAGATATCGTTAAAACTTTGTGTGATGGTTTTTCTGAGGAAGATCGGCGCCTCGGAAGGGTGTTAAGACTTCAAAAAGCACGGAGTAATGCATAGGTATCATTAAGCCGTCTCTATTGCGAAATACAACGGCTGATACGCGACAAACAACATCCTGGTCGTACGGCACGAAGCTCGATTACTTCCCCCGCCTGTGCGTCATGATTGGTGAAATTTGACGGCGGGTCGCAAATTGAACATTTCGCTAGAAGACGAGCCCACGCATCGATTGCTTGTCCCACGACAGGGTAGCAATTTCCAACATAGATCTTGTACCGTCTACGTATCCATTAGCCTGGATGGAGATAAGTTGGAATGACTACGCTTGAGGTTTTCTAAAAACCCTGCCTTCTTTCTCTCTTGGTTGTGAGGTTCAACTAAGCCTTGTCAGCCCAGGCCAGGCGACCCCCTGCGGGCCATTTCCAGCATTAGGTTACGGCAGTCTATCCGGCTACACTAGGCACGGTCCGGACGGGACCCATTTGCCTAGCACGATGAATGCTAATAAGGGGGATGGTCAGTTACTGAGCGAAAACCTGGCTGTCAAGGCCTAGCAGTACTAGGTACTCCGACCCCGAGGCAAGAAGCGCACCTGGCCACCGCGTTCATCGTTCATATTCCGAACCGCAGCCAACTGCAGTCTGCTACGAGCCGCGTAATGTTGAACAAGGATACAGACGACTCGCGACGAGCTCAAGATACGCGATCAAATTGTTTGATTACCAGCTGTGACAGAAAAGCCAATCAGGTATAGCCTTGAACGCCATGACGTCTCAACCTCATACCAACCCCAGACCCTACTGATCAAATACGCCTCATCACAACCGACACCCAGTCTCCCCCGGTACGTGGTGCCATCCTGTCAGGTAGGAATTCCACTCCCATCGTCTCAAAAAACCACACGTGCCCTTCCGCATGTCTTCATAACTCGGCGCTCGCGCGACTTCATCTCCCTCTGCATCTTCCGGGATCTATGCGGCTGCTTCCTCATCTTGCGTCGTCATCGTAAAAAAACCCCCCATTCTGTCGGATTGGTACCTGCAACTGAGGGCTTGAGGCCAACATCGGAAAGTCGTGATATTTGTGACCAATGGAAAATGGGTTGCCTATATTACACCCATGCTCATACAATGATGTCTCGCCTCAAAGGTTCCATCTCCTCCTGTAGGTTTCCAGAAACCTGTCCCGGTACACTCTTATAGAAAGGCCACCTCCGCAAACCCAAGCCCGTTATGCTCAACAGCATATCTTACACAAAGTCAATTCGCTTAGTACAGCCGGTGCTTATTGACACCGTTGCTCGAAAAGAGTCAACATTTGCTTGCTCAGGTATCTTCTCCTGCCTCTTCTGAACTCCTCTGTTCCTCATATAATCTTCTTCTCTCCTCTAAACCTCTTCTATGCCTGCTAAACTTCTCGCTTCCTCATAAATTCCTCCTCTCTTGTCTTAACTTCCCTGAACATGAACTCTCATTTCTGAGAAGAGGCGATTGCTTCCTCCCCGGCAGCGTCAGTCAACATGTTGTTGGACGCGCTTGTGGCAAAGAGGCCCATTTGTTCTCTGTATCGGAACCGGGTATACCAGCGGTCGCAGTCCTTTTTGAGGCCCTCAATCTCCTTATTGAAATTCTCGATTTTCTTGGTTGCTGTTTTGAGTTTTTCGCGAATGGATCGTTTTTCTGCTCTCAGCTTGTGGATCAAGTCATTGTCCGACTTGGTTCTGTTCTTGAGGCCAGCCGTGGAGTGTTTGCTCATATACCAGTCCATTTCTTCTTGGTCAGGTGAGCTGAGTGTCTGGACAAAGTCGTCCCTCTGCAGAACTAGATGGTCCAGCTTTCCGTCAATTTCATGAACTTGGGCCACGGTGTAGTCGCGATCCCAGGTTGGCAAAATTTGTTGTGTTGACACTGGCTGCGAATCCCCGTTCCGGATGTGCGGTGCGTCCCGGTAGGGGTGGTCCTCGGAATTGCGTCTTTTGGGCATCCTGGTATTGCTCTCAGTGGGAGGGAATAGCAATGAGGAAGGAGATGATAAGGCTTTCCAAGAGTTTGGACGAGAATAATTTATATAGGAACGAAATGGTGGACGGAGGTGATCACCAATATTCCTTTCATGCATGGCATGCATCTTATTCTCAACAGCTCGTCTTTCATGCCATGCAAGTTATATCACGGACCTTTACTCCCTTCCCATTCTCTTTTCGTGGAGCCCTTGAAGTTCGATGATAACTTCTCCCCTCTTGCATTATCGCTCTCTGTTCTACCTGCAGTAGATAGTTGTACCTACCTGAAGACACTATTAGGTTTGTCGCGATACAGAAAAAGGATAGTTCACTGGAAATTGTAAAAAAAGAAAGGTAACTCACAGACAGGCTTCCCTAGGGTTCTGGAGACAAATCATCCCGCAAGCTAGCGAACAAATACACGGTGCAGCTATGTGCATGTAAGGGCTCATATTCACTATCTACAGCTTGGGACCTGGAGTTCCGGTGAATTCTTCAATGGAAGATTGTCAAAAGGAACTGCTGCTGCTCCCCCTGTCGGGCAATGGTGACTCGAGCATCAGCAAGTTGTTGATGGAGTGCGAGGACATTGGCAGCCTGTTTGTGATTAGCCAGCTACCCTTTGATGTCACCTCCCTCGTTGCAACTTACTTCAGGGACGGACTCTTTGGCCGTTGAGCCATGGCCATCTTCGTTGTTGGGCATGATGCAGTCTCGTTGGGGAGGCAGCAGACAAGGATCAAACACAAAGCTTTGGTAGTATCAGAAGAAGAAAACGAACAAGCGAACAGCCAAATATCGGACGAAACTGCGCTGGGTTGGCGATACGGAGGATGAAAAAGGGAACAATGAAGTGATATGAATGAACAATAAAGGGATAACAAAAAGAAACAAAGAAAACCCTACGCCAGTCAAAACGAACATCAATAGCAGACGATCTGGATGTGGTTTCTACCTTGAGTGCCACTGCTACAAACCCTTAGCAGACGCACTTACACCATCTTCACCTTCTCATCTTCAATTACAGCATTGGATCCATCTCTTCTAAACTTCTTACGACATCAGACATCCCTTTCCCCAACATACTGTAACATCATCAACAACTAAACAAAGAATCTTCTCCTTCAGACAATCACCATGAACGTCCAAACCGCTCGGCAAGGACACGCGCCTTCTCTTATGGACCTCGCAAAAGCCGGCATGCTATACTTTCCAGAGAATGAGGAGATTCTCCGACGACTCAAGGTAAAGAAGAAGCGAGACGCCCGAAAAGCCAAGAAGAGACGTGCTCGCCGCCGTGAGAGGAAGCTTGAGCGCAGCGTTGAGCACTTTCGCCAATACCTCAGAGATCAAGAGATTGAGTAATCGAGCGCAGCTGACACCACTCGTCCTCTACAAAGGTATGCTGAATATGATGGAATGCTGAACAAATCTTTACTAACTACTACAAGTAGCCTGACCTTAGTGACGAACGAAATTCTCCCGAGCCTTTCGCACTCGACCGATAACACCGACAGTTGTTCAGACTCGTCCCCTGAAAGACCTCGCTCTGAGCCTCACGACATCCCATTTCTCGAATTCTTCCCCGAGTTGGCCCCTTTCTGGCAGAATAACACCGCCCAGGATACCCCTGAGGCCATGACTACCGGAACTAACTACGACGTCGAAATCGTGGCACCTGAACACGACGGCTCATTTGTCCACTGGCTCGGTGAGACTGCCTGCCAAAGCTTCGGAAACGACGAGTTCTGGGAAGACTTCAAAAATCCAGCTTTCGGCATGACAGAGAAGACGCGCAGAAACTCCTTAGAGGACATCCGCTTCTGGCAGAAGCCACCCAGTCAAAAGGACGTTGTGCTGGAAGCTTGTTCCGAGTTCGCCGCTCTCTGGCAGGATGTACCCCACGAAGAGCCTCTAGTCACTTCGATAGCTGACTCGAAAGTTGCTATGGAATCTTCCTTTACCGAGGCACCTACTATCCAGGGTGCTCCCAATGAGCTTTCCCTCTCTAAAAACTCCCCCACAACTACCAGTCCGACTGAAGACATTTACATGCCTAAGCATGACACCTTTGTCATACAGGACGACTTGACATTGATCTTCGGCTCGGACAATTATGCTCAACTCTGGGAGGAGCCATGCCGACTTTTGGATCAATACGTGGAATCTCAGCCAGCTTACTGCGACCACAGCTCCTTCGACGCCACCGAGAATTCTGATCAAAGTGGTACCGATGCGATGCTGGCTTGGCTCATGCAAGAGGCAGGCGAGGAACAAAAGGCGAAGAAGTGATACCGTAGTAGCAACGTCTTCGGATCTTGGGAAGTATGCCTGGCCTTCTCGATGTTTGCTCTTGGCGTAGTGTGGAATAGGGATCGATTCAAGGACTGGAGTCATGGACATTTGTTTCGCAATAGCTACATGAAAACAAAGGAACGCGAACAAACAATAAATGCTTAAATACGATGATTGTGATTAATCTCTGGCTCTAGTCATCACATATTGCAAATTAGCCGGCAATGTATGGATATGTTCCGTCTCTTATGTGTAAGGTCTTCAATCTCACTCAACAGCCATGACGAGCCGTAACAAAAGATTGACAAAACAAAGCAAAGGTTAGATTCCTGAGCAAAGTTAACAGTAGTGCAGTAGCTACGACTATACTAAGCCCGATCCACGATGAGTGTTTGACTAGCAGCTGTCAAGCAGTGGCGAGCTTAAATGCCACACAGCACCGTGAATCACCCACCTCGACCGGAGACAAGTCACAAACCTCTCTCTAACCCATCCATTCGATTACATCCTCTCATCTTCATCATCACCACCACGTTTTCACCAACCCTTGAGCCATGTCGGACCCCCAAGATAACCGCGAAAGCGGGATTAGTGACCCCATGGTTAGTCACACACCTGATGTCTGACTTCAGCTCTAACTGACGAACTAGGCCCCCCTTTACCAACACGTCGCAGAAGCGCAGAGAAAGTGGTACGCCGCACAAAATACCATAGCCAGCTTGAAAGGTGCACAGGAGATCATCACGGCTCAGAACCACGAGCTAAGAGATGAGAACATCAACCTTCGATCGCAGATCGCGAAAGCAGGGCAAAGCAACTCCATCAATGAAGGAGATGCTCAAAAGTGACGTCGAACGGAAACACTTCCGCAACCTTCTCAAGAAAGTGGTCATGAACGAGGTCTTGTTTCCGAAATCGTTGAAAAACACAATTACCAGCTCTCAGTACCTGTTGATGAAAACAACGAAGATAAACAACTTTTGAACGACTTCTCTCGGTTATGCAACCCAGGACCAAACAACAGATACCATGCAAGGAATCTTTTGCGTTTCGCACGCTACGGAAAGATAGGTTTATGTTATTGCTTTAGGGAGGTCTGCGAAAAGGACGATCTTACGGTTACCACGGTCGGTGCCATCACTTCCAGGTGTGCAGTCCATACTTCTGGATGCAAGATCGCGGTCAAAAGGCTGAAGGATGGTCCGGGGTCTAAGGTCACTTTTCGAGCATTCGAAAAGCCAGCACAGACTCCTCATGAGCCGTCACAGAGCTCCCAACGACAGTAAACTTGCTTGGACCGAAGCCAGCAGTTTCGAGAGAGTCCACACAGCATCGTGGATCATCGAAGGGTATCAACATAATCGGATCAGGTAGAGGAGTCATAGTCATTCGTCTAGCAATAACTACCTAGACCGGAATAAAGAACGTGAACAAACAGAAAATGTACATGTGAATTATCGTAGTCAGTCTCTGGCTCTAGTCTCCACGGGCGCGAAAACTACCTAGCACTCAATGCGTAGCAATATCAGGCCCTTGCTCAACGACAACTTTCTTAACCTTCCTTGTCATGTTCCATCTGAACTCGTCATGAGTCTATTACGATATGTAACAAAAATTTGAAAAGTAGAAACAAAATAAAAAGTGAGTGAATGCCTGTTTCCTTATTTACTAAGCCGTGTTTGCGTTACGGGTTTGGCCGCCAGCTGTTAAGCAGTGGCAAGCAAACGCAATGCAGCACTGTGAATCATCCAGCTGGACGAGAGGCAAGCTGCAGAATTTTCTCAGGCACACTCGGCTGGAATCATCCAATCTTCACCATCATCCTTCAATAAACAGCAATCGACACAAGCACATTTCACCATCACTCGAACCATGTCACACGAATCCGGCGGGCGAGGCTCTGCTCAAGACAATCGCGAGGGTGGTCACAGTCGTGGAAGCTCTCATGGCCTCTCGCAGACTGATTTGGAAGAGCGACAAGTTAGGTTTGCGTCTCGTGGCGAAAACCAAAACAACGATCCGACGGTCAGTCACAGGATCAGGATCTATTATCAGCTTCCTTTAGCTAACAAAATGACAAACCAGGATCGATTCTACTCCCAAGTGGCAGAAATACAACGAAGCTGGCACGATGCCCAGTATACCATAGCCGGCTTGAGAGGAAGAGAAGAGATCACCATGACCCGGAACCGCGAACTTACAGACGAAAACAAACCACTCCGAGAACAGATCGCTCGTGACTCGCTCAGCGAAGATCGGAAGAGACGTCGAGGGAACGACGCGCAGGGTTGTTCTCAAGGAACAAGTAGCATTGCCCAATCTGTCCAGAAATACAGATGTCGCATGTCAATCCTGGTGAATGAGAGTGATGTTTTCCATCAGTTCATTAAAGACCTTTCTCTTTCCCACGGACCGACAATAGGAGATGAAGGTGCTGAGAGGAGCCTATTGTATTTCGCACGCTTCGGAGATTTAGGCAAATGGTATTGCCTCCGGGAAATCTCTGAAACGGGTAACTATTTCGTCAACAAAATGTCCTCCCTCTCTTCTGACTGCGCAGCCCATGGTAAGGGATGTGAAGTCGTGATCGGAAAATACAACGGGGAGTCAGGGTTAAAACTCCTGGTTGATGTATTCAAACGACCCGAACCAGAATCCTTTTGAGCTGTTATGAGATCCCCAAAGACATGAACCTATTTGGGGTAGACCACAACAATGGTCTTAGTCATATGAGCCTTGTAAGTCATGCTTAACCTTGATTCGGTATCATGCTAACTATTGTTCAGTCTGGATCCTGTTACTCTTTTCTATGAACGATAACCACACTTAAGGCGTCAGACAAAGACGAGCAATTGGATTGAGGGACAGTTGTGCGTGTTGAATGGATGGATTAAGCGGAACCTGGTTTTCATGGCCTTGGTTGGTGATTTGCACGGTAACTAGGAAAGATGAAAGCAGCAAATAACACCGTCAACTCCATGGTCTCTTGCAAATACGATGCCCCTTCAAATGAGCATGACGTTGTGCCTACCAAAATGTTAAGCCGCCGGTGGAAATCTGTTTGCTGCCGGTGAAGCTTTCCGTTTTTAATCGCTGACTGATTGCCAACTGCAAAGCGCAGAGAACCTCAGGCTCGAACCAAGCAGTGTCAACTGCCCACCCACTTACTTCTTACTTTAGGGAGAGGTAGACTTCAAAGCCACTGGGTTCTCACACCTGCATCTTCGCTACCAATCTTTCTTTCAGCACCAACACACAACTCAGCGTTTTCTGCCAGGCAGCACCACAAAGATCAACAAACTCCCCACAGCAAATCTACCATGTCTTGGGAGGCTGGAAGATTGAGAGGGCATGTGGATCACTACAGGCACCAAGGAGCCACTCTTGAGCCAGGTAAGAATCCGCGACGTCCTCGAGTGAACCACCACCGAGGGAGTCCTACAGGGGTTTCATACTGATCTTGGAATAGGGCGAAAAGCCACTTCTCTTGAAGCCGGTGACGCAACAGAGAAAGAAGCAACAAGGAATCCCGGGCGGCTTTCTAAGGCCGCTCGCCGCCGCCTTCGCCGTCGCAACGCATCTGCCTCTTCGGTCTTTGCCTCAGCTCCTGCCTCGACGCCTAATATCACCCCCGGTGGCCCTTCATCCTCTGCGCCGGATTTGATAGCATCTCAATTGATCCTGGACGACAATGTCAATACTGAAGTGATGGAACATCTCAGAAAGGTCTTTGCCGAGCTCAAGGATGAGTTAATTGCGATGAGCTTCTTCTCCAACTGAAAGCCGGGGCCATACTATTGCTTTCATGAAATCTACGAGAAGGGCTCGTGGGCAGAGCAGCAGCTTCACACCAACCAGTCCGAGTGCGATGTCCGCAGTGAGAACTGCAAATTTATGGTCAGGGTGGTCACCGTGTGCTCAATGAGGAAGTTACAGATTTTCAACCCCAGTGCATCCAAGCAGGTGCCCGTTTTACGGGAATTGTGCGGATGAGTTCTCTACTTAGACTTCGCCATACACTTACAACTAGACAAGAAGCAAATAGCGCTTCTAGAGCTCCGCAATTTGACCGACGATCAGGTTTTGAGGATGCTTATCTACTAAGCTAGACGATAGACCCAAGAGGCTCTAATATAACCGAAAACAGATATCAATGTCATAGCTATGCAAACGTTGGGACGAATTGTTTGTATCATGAACGCCAAACAAATGTGTTTTGTACAAGTGGTATGTTAGCATGTAGCGTAACGTAATGGAGATGTTGCGATACCATAGATAAGATCTCCTGCCACTTATCAGTCTGGGTCCATCACCATCCTGTGTATTCCATCCATGTTCAGTCGAGAGCCCATTGCAACCTGTGATATAAGCGTACAATCTTCAATGATTGTTGCATTTGCCTGGAGTAAGCGTTAGTACATCAAATTGCTCTATAACCAGAGAATCGACTCACTTAATTCCCCCATCCTCGTTGGCAGCGATGGTATCCCGCGCTTAAGCAGTCAGGAAAGAGTAAATCTGGTACAGGTGGGTTTTCTTCAGAAAAAGATTCTGGCGGTCTACGTCTTCCTGGGGTCATTTCTGTACAATAGGGCTGCCTCGAGGCCCTTTAGGACGTGCGTGATGCGATCAAGAAGTACGTCTGCAAGGTGTGAGCCAAACAAATCTTGTGTGTGATAGGAAATGGAGAATATTACCCTTTTCGACAGCCGTACCCGACTTGTGGCGGGGTAGAAAGGCAATTCTTCCGACGACGTCGATCGCGGTTTGCATTTGACTCATGACTTTTTTGTTGTCGTCGTGAAAGTCGAGCATTTTCAAGGCAACCTGCCTCAGTTCCTCCAGATCTGTCCTGAGTGTTATGTCCGTCCTGCGGGGAGGAAAAACAACTCGAAGATCTGCGTTCTCTCGAGACCGAGGTCCTCCGGATTGGTCCATGTTGAGGAGCTTGAAATTTGCTGCTGCCGATAAAAGGTTGGGGTAGTTTTGTGGCGCCCAGTTGAGAAGATGTGATGCACAAGATGGGGAGAGAGACGAAGGCAACGGAAGATTCTCGTAGCATGAGTTTCTGGGCAGCCTTCATTTCGTTTGCATTATTGGCAAACAATAAATTCAAGGTGAAGGCTGCCGAAGGTGAGAACCGGAGAGAGCCGGTGATTGTGGGTCTAATTGTTCACCGAGACGCCTCCACCTTCGGCGGCCGGATCGGACCCCACTACGATTGACCGGCCCCACAATGCATCCGTAGGTAATTCTATAGAAATCTTCCTATATATGCCTAATCTTTAGTAATTTTTATGAAATCTTATCATAAACTACGTATAATCTTCGTAAGAGAAGCAGTAGAAAAGAACAATATGAAAACTATTGCATTGGAGATGAAGGAGGATTGGTCTGCTGCCTGCCACCTGCCGTGCTGTTCCCGCTTGCCGCTCGGCGTTTGTTACAAACAGCACCTGCCTTGCTTGCCTTATTGTTCAGCGCCACACGGCCGCCGTGATCCATTGTCTCCTTAATCTCGAATCAATAAAATTCGGCTCTACGCCTATTTTCGCGCTTCTTCTTCTTCTTCTTCTACATCTACATCCTACCCACCAGGTTCACTCGAGCACCTCAACTATGCCGAAGGCCCCGCCCCCTCAAAGTCGCCCTGACGGATGTCGTCCCAGCCCTTATGGTGCTTGGGCATCTCGTTTCTCTTCGAGGGCCGAAAATCGATCTCTGCCCAGCCCAGCCCGGCCGGCGCCGCCCTCCCTTAGACCCTTTGAGTTGCCCTCGGGGTCCTTTGTCAACCCATTCGAGGTCCCCTTACAGCATAATCTCCCGACTACAGCCCGTGATGACAACCGACCGGCTCGTCACGCCGGCCAGAACCCCCAGGGCAAGAATGGCCCTCCCCGGAGATTCTTCCAAGAAAGCCTGAAGCCGACGGGGCAAGAGAAGGACAGGCCTAAACGAGACCTGACTATGGTTGATAGCATGCGACTTCAATCCATTTCTCGTTACAACAGCAGAGGACGTATCCCTGGCCTCTCTATTCATAGCAACAGCCGAGGTGGAGGCGTGCAATTTAACGTCTTTACGAAGGTCCCCAATTTGTCAAAGACCATCGCATTCAACGTTAAGAGCGAAGAAGCACTTTTGGCGGCATACCGTCACGTCAAAGCCATGAACCCTTCCGCCGCGGTCGGCGGCGTCATGTTTAGTGTGGCCCCGAAGAACGATGGCCCGGCTGTTGAAGTTGCCGACGTCCCCTGGGGCAATTTCGCTGGCCGCGGCGACGGTCCCCGTACCTTTACTATCAACTCCTATCAACCCTCACGCTGTGAGTCTCTCCTCTCCCTTTCTACTAGCTGGATTTGTACTAACACGCCATAGACCGAGGATATTAGACACTGCATGTGGGTTTGTACATGAACGAAGTTTGGAACGAGTTACGCAAGAAGATATCAATGGAAGCTGGTTACTGCATGAGATATCGTCGCTGTGCATATGTTGAGTCAGGGTTCCATAGGGGAGAGAACGAGGCATGGTCGGCGTCAATTGCAAGCCGTTTTGGTCCCTGAAACCCTGGCCATTGAAGCATCGTGATTGAACAATTTTGAAAGCCGTGAATACAAAGCTCCATCGGGTCTCTCTTTAAACTATGACCAAGTTCTGATGTGTTACTTGCGATGAATTCAAAGAACAAAATCATCGTTTTTGGGTGTCATGGCCAAAGACGCCCTGGTTATCATCCATATCTGCAATAAGAAGGCTCCGATGCGGGCTCAAGGACAGAGATATAGCTTTCCCACAGTCACTCAAAAAGGCGGAAATACTAATGGGCATTCGATTTTCTACTCGAACTGTCAAAGAAAGCGGCACAACTATGTGAGCTTCCTCCGTTTAGAGGCGAAATCAATCTCCGAGTCAGCAAGACAATAGCCACGGCAGCAACGAGTGATAAACTGCCGTGGTTCAATAGGCAGCCAAAAAAGGAGGCAGGCGCAAATGGCTAGAGAAGCCGTTTGCTTTTGAACGCGGGAAGACGACCAGCACGAATCTTCTCCCCTTCCACCACCAAGAGTTCTACGCTTTAACTCCACATCACGTATCATCGAAATCATCATCACGAGGCTGCATGACATTTCATTTTTCCAGAATCGCTACCTTCATTTTACAGCATCGACAGTCAACAAGATGTCAGACCCCAGAGGAGAGGCAACGATGTCCGAGAGGGAAGAGATCAACCGTATTCCCGATGACCAACTGCGCGAATACGCCCTCAAAGTTCTCCGCGAAAGAAACGAAGCACGCAAACTCCTAGACGAAATCCGCGAAATCGTATCAGACAGTATAAGCGGCCTAAAACTTGCGTGGACTAGAAACGCAAGCCCTTTCGGAACACGTGTGTTGATTTGTACGTGGTCCACTATCCCCCTTTACACCCTGGTTCTTGTCCAAACTCTTCATTAAGTTAGACAAAAGTCCGTACAGTGGCTAACACTCTGCAGTGCGTCTTGTGGGGGGACTCTGCAAGTCCTTCGGCATATCGGGCCCCTCTGATGCCATGTACGCTGATGCTGCCAACGAAGTTACGAATGAACTACTTTGGGAGCCTGAAGCCAATTACGGACCTGGTTCGGAGTGAACTGGCCTCTCAGTAACAGGGTCTTGTCTGGACGAGGGTTGAAAGGAGGTGGCTCTTGGGTGGGCTTAATTGAACGGGAGTTTGGGGGGCAACTCATTGATCTGGAATAGCATGCCTGTCCTATGACCAAGCAGGTCGAGGTTAGTTGACCAGCCTACAGAATAGGGGAATACAACTAAGTATGCAAACCTTTGGCAATTGCCTGAAAGAGGAAGACCCTTGATGTCCACGTCCTCGCTTACCATTCTATAAAGACACAAGAACAAGGCCTCGACGGAACTCTCACGTGATGGGATGGCTTCATTCTCCAAACAACTCTCTTGACTGTTTGTCACCAAAAGCATTTCGACCCCTAAGGGCTCATCGCATCGTGTAGGGCATTTGAGAAGTTCAAGCACATACGGGGCGAGTCTTCACGAGGGATTAATGTACGCGCTTGCTTCGTATGCTATCTCATTTAAAGGCAGCACATCAGGGGCATCGCCTAAGCTTCGAATGATACTCAGAATGTCATGACCAGCATTCTTAACGCCATTCTGGTCACCTCGATCCCACAACTCCCCTATAAATTCACGACATGGCATTTACCCTGTCTCTTATAC